>JAECUM010031851.1:0-7500 GCA_016617855.1 Megalonaias nervosa
TCTATATATGTATATATCTATATCTATATATATATATATATATATATATATATATATATATATATATATATATATATATATATATATATATATATATATATATATATAAGTAAGAAAACTTGCAATGGTTCGCCATCGCAAATCTCTTCGTGTTTTACTGTTTATCTCAATTTCTTTCAAGCCTCACCCGCCCAACACTTTCGGCGTTTGTTCACCTCTACCCCTAGGGCAGTGTCAAAGGGGTCATCGTACCTAATGCGTCCTCTAGCTATGAGTGCATTTAATGAAGTTGATGCAGGAACTATTTGAACATGCCATAGTACATTTCATTTGATACAGCTGACCATTAACTCTTCCACGAGAACCAGGACCAGAAACCATGCATGACAGCCCTCTAGCCGATGTGTTTTACAGAGGCAAAACAAGGCTTCGTGAATTTTCACCCATCGGCTTAGAAGGTGACGTGGCAAGACACAGACGGATACAGGGAATCGCAATACCCCCAACGTTTTTTAAATGGCACCGGTATAATATGGCACATTTATTTTACCAGTTCTTCATGTTTATAGTAGAACGTTTGGCAAGCAGACGGTACAAATGACGCTTTGTACTATATGTCCTTAGCTATAGAGGTCATTCAGTGTAGAAACATTAAAGCTAACTTAATTTCTTCAATTATTGAATAACTCTATACTCATATTTTCAGCTACATGTTGAAAGAGGAAATCTGAGCATAGAGTTATTCAATAATTGAAGAAATTAAGTTAGCTTTAATGTTTCTACACTGAATGAATATTATCCCCGTGCCTTTTTAAGATTCCGTCTATTTCACAAGTAACGACTCAAATGGAAATTTAAACGCTAAAGACCAGATGGATTGCGTAGTATAACAACTGTAAAGAATAAAGGAACTCACATAAAAATGACAATACATTAAAAGAAGTTTTGAAATTTGTTAGGGAGGAAAACCGATAAATCTTTAACATATACTTCAGTTTAATATATAAAACCTACCACGTAAAAGTGTTGATTGGTTAGATTTTAACGCTATTTTGAACATTTATTGACTATGTTATGCTCAGCAAAAGGATTTTACAAAGTTCTCACCAAGGCTTTCCTGGGATGGAATAAAACCCTCAGTCTTTGGATTACAATAGTTTAGTATTCTCAGTAAGGACTATCGGTATCGTTTAATGGTTTATATTTTAGTACATACAAATGTGTTTCCATTCACAGTGCAGTTAAAATTCAGCCAGCATTAAATAAAAAGGATAAAAATCTTCCCCCTGAAGCATTTACAAAATTGCTCATATAATCATGGTTCAAAGTTGTTAAGACCGCACTAAAGACCACACTTTCCAGTTCTTAGATAGTCACATAAAAATATGTCCCTTTCATGTGCTTAGATAGTCACATGAAAATATGTCCCTTTTATGTGCTTAAATAGTCGTGTCCCTTTTATGTGCTTAAACAGGTTCGTGAAAATATGTCCCTTTCCTGTGCTTAAATAGTCTCATGAAAATATGTTCCGTTCATGTGCTTGAACAGTTTCATGAAAGTATGTTTCTTTTATGTGCTTAAACAGGTTCATGAAAATATGTCCCTTTCCTGTGCTTAAATAGTCTCATGAAAATATGTCCCTTTCCTGTGCTTAAATAGTCACAGGAAAATATGTCCCTTTCATGTGCTTCAGGTAGTTTCAACGTTTTAATGATCGATTGTATTAGCTTAGTGGTAAACAAATAGCGGATTTTATATTAATGCTTATTTCAAATACATATTGAAGCAACTAGTTGACAAATGTCCATTTTGTCGATACCTCGAGACTGATATTGTTCCAGGCGGTTGTTAAATTTTACTAGAAATGAGCATAAATGTAATATTACTTTCTACACATGACAAAAGCCGCAACACTTATTCAATAAACCCGTAGAAGAGCATAGTGAAAAAAGGTAGGAAACATTTGTATACCTCGAATATGACAAATATACTATATAGAACGTCATGTCGTCACTTGTTCGTATGCCATATAGAAAAATACGAATTTAACTAAAACATGTAATAAACTGCATTATTATTTTACAAATGTCGCATTGGTGCCAATACCTACAACTAAATATATAAATAATTACTCACCGTACGCCAGAGCCAACATATGTTGCAGAATGATCGTCTGGCATATAGACAGCAGAGTACTAGCCTTCATTGTATTAGCAGTACTTGCTTGAAATGAAACAGTACAACCATTCAACTTAATACAGTATAGCGTATGGCTGAAAAATACAGAATAGATCCGTGTTTCTTACTTCACTCTGTTGTCAGCTGATACTGCTGAGATTGTGCTGCTGTGCGAATGCCAGCCCGTTTTGTAACGAATTGATCAATATTCACACATGTAAAAGAGGGTTAACTAAGTTTGCAATAAACACAGTTTTTGTCGCACAAGTACTAGAAGACTGGATAATGGTGTATTTTAGATCGAATATGTAGTTTTCATGAGCCCATCCCTTATATCGCTAGAGAACCATTCTGGAGACTAAATTCCGACTATAATATAGTACCAACAAATTCTTAATAACATCCATTAAAAGTGGTATACATATATGTGGTAAGGAACGGTACAACAAAGAGTCCAGCTGTTGTATGGGAATATGTCGCAAGGAATGGTTCCACAAAAAGTCCAGCTATTGTATAGGAATATGTCGTACGGAATGGTACTACAAAACGCGTAGCTGCATGAGAGAACAATGTTACACAAGCTCGTATGGATGTTTATGCGTACTCCGCAAACGTACGGCACTTTGCAAGCATCATCATGTTCTCGTCTACAACTATCAGCTGTATTTGTGACACCGAAATCTACATGCAAGTCTGTCATATTCTTCTTTCTGGCATAGCACAAGTTCTTTTCATCGTAGGCCTGAGTATTTTAGCCCGTTTCTGGCACCCTGGACACTATTAGATTTATCGAAGAACTAATGTATACCTTTTATTCACATGTATTTTTTTTTAATAACATCAGTCTTTTGTGTATGCCATTGCCATTCAGGTATTCCAAGCAAAGGTACATTCACAGCAATTGTTATTGTAGCAAAATGAACTGGCATTATTTGTATAGTACAGTGTCACAAACTGATAATGCCCATGACACGGTACAAGATCGATCCTCATTTTTAGAAAATGTCAAATGTCACCGGATAAAAATTAAAAATTACCTTTTCCATGGATCTTGCTTGGCTGAATCCTATTTTAAACGAGGCCACTATATGGCCTAATGAATTACACCATTTGTTGTTTTTTTTCCAACACTTATTCTACAAAGGTCTATTGTTTTTCTTATCTGACATAGCATATCCATCACGCTTTGTTGAAACAAATCGATCGGGATATTGTTATTAACTCATGTCTGTTTGCCCAACCGTAACTACTTCGCCTAAACCGATCGGCTGGGAAAGTAGATGCTTTCATGGCATGAAGACAACATATGCATGACGAATTTTGTATAATGATCTCTTGTCACTGTTTGGAGGAGGTGGGAATGAGTACTGCGGGGTGCACTGGTATGGTGGACAGGAGAAAACGTGGCGATTCGCACCACAAGCTATTATCGGTTAACTAATTTTACTAGATATATTGTAACTTTTTTTTATAAGAAACCAAAACAATGCTTAAATAAAGAAGCACCACAACTTTTGGATTACTGATCAATTATGGATATTTTCTGAAAGGTTTAAAGGTTGTATCATTCTTCTCTGGGAATGTGATTTCAAGATAACATTCTTACAATAATAATACCCCTCCTACCAGAAGTTGAAACTGGAATTTAAATGAGCCCATTTGGAGATTCAAGAAATAGAAAAATGAGACTAAAATCCGTAAATTTATATTACACCGTTTGGAGTTTATTAACATGCGGACTGCTTGAACATCTCCGGATTCATACAATCAAATTATGTTCAAAGTAATATAGCACATTTTCACGAGGTGTTTAAATCATTTGGAAAGAACCAGTCAATTAAGTTGTCCAAATCCAGCAAACTTAATTATGATTTGGATTCGGGAAAAACCTTACACTAGAGCGCTAAATTGAACAGTTAAACACAACATTTATCAAAGTGTGAGAAGCATCGAGGAAGACGGGCGAAAGACGTTAATTTCTCGACTGAAAATTGATCGTATGAACTACGTTATTTTCAACAAAAACCGCATTACTGCTCGTAAGGGAAAAAATATTGTCGCTTTTAAATATTACGATACTGTACATAGACTTAGATTAACGAATTAGTAAACATTATAACACGTGGTCTAAAGTTTATGGTATAATTTGTATTATACTACGTTTTTTAAATAGTACAGTTCTTAAATCTGTTACTCGCAAGGATAACACCACTGCAACAACGACGTACAATAATATGTAAGTTGCCATCTGAATAAAACTGTACGTGTCAGATCTGCAGCTCACCCAGTGCATTCCTATTCAGTTTTCTGCAGTCTTGTCTCTGTAATGTCTTTAGGGTTTGCTGTGACTGCGACTCTTCTAGTTGTGTCTGTATTTGATACCTCTGTGTTTACCGTTGCTATTGTTGGCATACTTTAACGACCTGCTGGGAAGAAGACAACCAATACAAGTCGTGAGTGCCATAATCCACAATTATGTATTGTCTTCTTGCAAACTGAAGTCTGCAATAGATGATAATCGCACAGTAAACTACGGCATATCAGACAAAGTCTCCTAGAGTTTTGTTATCACGTCCTGCATAACGCACTTTGTTCTTGGGGCTCCTGGAGAGAGGAAATCGCTCAACAAATAAGACAAGAATGGCTAGAAAATGAAATTGTCACAAGTGACGAAACATGGATTTCCATTTTTGAGCCCAAGTGTTATGACTCACTGGTCACAAACTAAATAACAGAAAGAAGCAAAACCAAAATGTATTGTAAAATTTAACAAATAATTTACTATGAATGGAATCCAAATAATTCTAAAAATGTTATGGTTGCTGGTCAATAAGACAGTACGTTGGTCAGTTAATGTGTGTGATGCTCTCCTCAGTATGTGTATGTAGCTGAACAGTAGATGTGGGTGCTAGTTAGTAGCTGTGTATATTGGTAAGCAAGCTTGGTTATTCGTTAGTAGATGTAGGTTAAGACCAGCAACACTGTATGATGATCAGTAGGTGAGGGTGCTGGTCAGTAAGACTGCATATTTTATCAGGAAATGCAGATGATCAGAGTGGTTATGCGATAGTGCGTATGTGTGGACGCTGTCAATTACGACGGTGTGATGGTTAATAAATACGGACGATGGTCAATAAGACGGTATATTGGTTAGCAGATGTGGGTGTGGGTGTTGGTCTGTCAGCGGTGTGTTAGTTTGTAGATGGTATTGGCCAGCATATTTGTGTGCTGATTAGTAGGTGTCTGTGCTTCCTTCTTTGCATTACCTTCTCTCTGTCCCTATAGGGACCCATAATGTAAATTCTATGGGCAATGTTAACATAACCTTTCCTCGTATCTGTACTAGGGTTAATAATTTGAACTCTAATGGTGAATATTACTGTTACATTTCCGTTGTCCGCATAGGGGACCATAATTTTAATCTTATGGAATAATTTTACTATCGTCCGCTTTTGAAAACTTAACAGTTGCATGAGAGTTTAGGTAAGCTAGATTCTAATGTTGTTTCCATTCTTAGAATATATTTCTCTTTTGAACATCGTCTTCTTCGTCTTGTTTATCTCCATGAACACATTCTAGAATATAATCTTCCTTAAGATAAAGAAATATAGATCATAAGTAGGTTAGATTGTATATTCATGTTTTTCGTATCATCAATGCATTCATCAAGTAAATAAGTATCTTTAAAAAAGATCAGAAAGTCTTGTGTAGCAAATTCCAATCTAGAGTTTCCTTATGCATGTCTTCATTATATGGATTTAGAAATAGAACATCTGCCATGGTTCGAACAAGTTATTTGTATGCATACTATAACACGAGAATCGGTCAGAGAATAGAAGGCAATTTACACCTTAAGTCATTTGGTTCGTGAGATAACTAATAAACAGATTCAATATTGCAATGACGAGGAAGGGTCTGTGCACATGCCACAGGACGGTTTCTAAATCTTGCAGTATATAATGTCTTAGCATGGCCAGATTAACCCTATAGGCGAACTAGGCGGCCACCTAGGGCGTTAAGAGGGGGGGGGGCGGTAAAAATGAGGTCGAAGGTTCACCTAGGGCGCCAAATACGCTTGCATCGGCCCTACGTCTTTGGTTGTGTACCTTACTTGTTGCAACGGTACTACAAATACAAATAAAATAGCGTATATTTTGTTTTAATTGCTATGTGCGACGTGCTTAGCCCATGCTATTTCGAGGAAAATAACAATCTGACCCTTTACAGCGTAATATTTGATGGTTGAGAAAAGGCTAGATTTATAAATCTTGCTTTACGAAATACAGCATGTTCTATTTCAGAAAGCGAAATGTGTATCTACCGGAAACTATGTTACGGAATAATAGCATAGTACTCTCTTTACAATTTGACTTGCACAGACGTTTATGAATACAGAGTCACAACGTGTGAGGACCCTAAATAAAATCTTTAGGTTCAGTACATTTAAGCTGTGAGAACCTGATACACTATTGATGCTGATGACGACTGGGAAGAGAACATTAAAATGAAGATGATCGAAAAGTAGGCAAAACTGAGGTGGTGAATGGGATCGAAGGATAAGTGAGTATACATGAAAGAACAAATTATACTGTCATGGACAATAACTAGCCTAATGCTGCCATAATGGCTGGACGACCTAAATTCCCTTGACACTGGGAATATTAAAATCCGCGATGTAAAATACAAGTTGAGAATTATGTATTTTACGTTCTCTTTACAGATCGATAGATGTCTTAGCTGCGGACAACGAGGATGCTTCTACGTTTGATTATAGAGATATTTAGTCCATTATCGTATAAGATCTCTTTATGAATTTCTTCTTGTTGTGGAACACCAACTTTCGTATGGCATATTTTGCCGTCATAGTTTACAAATCAAAATTGTTTACAACTGATTTTTAATCCATTCTACTGCAGATATATCTGGTTTGCAATTATCGTATTTTTACCAAATTCATGGAGTTTTTACTTTAGGTGTAAATTAGTTGTTTCGAAAAGGGTGTTTCCGCATTTCTAAGGGAAAATCATCTTTCTAACTGACAGAAAACAATTGCAAAGGTCATAGGACATAAGTCTTGATTCCTACAGATATAAGCAGTGGTATGAATTGTTACTGTTTAAACAGTACAAACATACACACATATTCAAAATATGTAATGCGAATAAACAAATAAATAAATTACGCCATTCAGTTATATAACCTTCCTCAATTCAAAAGTCCGAATTCTTTTATAAAACATTTGATTCTATGTGAGCAGTCACAAATTCAAATACATGATTGTCATGCATACCTCTAATTGAATCATTAAGCAATACCGATATT
>JAECUM010031851.1:10000-27729 GCA_016617855.1 Megalonaias nervosa
AACGTTCACCAAAAATCCGCACATTTCGGGACGTATAAGAAAAGTTATTTTTTTTGTACATCGATTTCAATAAAGGAACCCGAAAAATGTTGGTTATATGTGTGATTAAAACTTAAAGAGAAAGAGCAAACACAACAGTAACCTTTCTATCATCTTTCGATTTTTAAACCTTTTCATGGAAGACACGTACACCGTTAAAATGTGTATGTATTAATAAAAAGAACCCTCTTTCAGATTATAATAAACGCCAAATTTGCAAGCAAACCGAATTCATATAACTCACACGTTGCTGATTGAGATAAATTATATGTTAAATTATTGGAAATTCTATTATAATCCAAAAATCAAACTCTACTAGAAAAAGTTAAAGACCGATGCATTGTTCAGAGTTTGTTAAATATACGGACAAAAGTAAATGATGCATTGATTCAACATAAACAGTTTTAATAAGCCACTTTCATTTGCTTGTTTTGAATGAAACTTTAACTTTAAGATGCTCCAATACTTCAACTTAGGTACCATTTATTAAAAGGTATTGAAAATAAGTCCACGGAAGGAAACATTTGTCAAAATAATTTTGTTTTAATATATTGTACTTAATTTTCTTCTCACGATGGACAATGCATTTGATATTCACTGGCCGTACCTGGTCTTTATGTTAATGGATATAATAACATTTGCAAATAATAAAACAAGGCCTGTCCTACACAATTACCATTCCAGCTTACTTATTAGTCGACAACTATCAAGCCATTTTTACTTCATGCTAAGTCACTTAAAGGTTGAAATTAAAATTTTGAAAACTGAACATTACCACAGTATTATTAGGAGATCTTGACAGCGGTTTAAAACAAACTTGCTTTGTCATTTTCTTAATTAACAGTAGAGATTACTGTTGGAAAACTTTTAAACTTTCTTAATCATATATTGTGTATCTTCCAATACAGTGAATAAAAAGCTAGCACTTGAATAAAAGAGCTGCACATTAAATTGTATCCAGTCATGCCGTTCTGCCATGACAACTAAATATACGCCTTTAATTTCCTTCTGTAACGCGTCCATGACATTATTTGTTGCAATGATTGATCCCTAACTGAGGGACACGACTGGATGTTAATCAGCTAAACTATCTATTAACGGCAACTTTAATAACCGCCTATGTTTGCCTTCAATCAATATTCATATCGAAATAGAACATCTGATTTATTTCCTCTATTTCTCTCACTTGATCAGTTCTAATATGATTAAGACTAAAACTAACAAATTACTCCATTTTTTTTTTTTTCTTTTCTTTTTTTTTTGCTAAATTGGAATCATCCCGCTAGCAGATTTTAACACTCTATTAGATTGATCCAAGTGACCTACCAAAGATTACTTATGCCCTCTATAGGCTTATTAACCCATCATATACCCTGTATGGCCTCTATAGGCTTATTAACCCATCATATACCCTGTATGCCCTCAATAGGCTTATTAACCCATCATATACCCTGTATGCCCTCTATAGGCTTATTAACTCATCATATACCCTGTATGCCCTCTATAGGCTTATTAACCCATCATATACCCTGTATGGCCTCTATAGGCTTATTAACCCATCATGTACCCTGTATGGCCTCTATAGGTTTATTAACCCATCATATACCCTGTATGGCCTCTGTAGGCTTCTTAACACATCATATATCCTGTATACCCTCTATAGGCTTATTAACTCATCATATAGACTGCATGACCTCACAAATAGTCTTATTAACCCATCGTATATCCTGTATGTCCTCAATAGGTTATTAACCCATCATACGATGTACTCCCTCTCTCACGTGCCTCCTACGGTATTATTTCGAAGAAGGTGGACAATTAAAATTTAAATAGCTCCGACTCCCCAGACAGCAATGCCGACGGTCTAGGTATATACAAAACTCAAGGCAAAAGGTATAACAATTTAATAAAATATATCAAATATATGCAATAATTTCATCGACAAATTTCTCAATCGCAGTTTCTTTCCAACAAATACAATCAATGACCTATTCACAGTTGCCAATTACTATTGCACCATATGAAATTAAAGGGCTTAAGTGAATGTGTTTCCTTTCAGTATTGTCCCTGTTACTCATCTGTCAATCCATGTCCGGCTCTTTTTTTTTTCTTTGGTACTTCCGGTACCCTTGACTACGTGCTCTCCTGACACTTTCGGATCCGTCCTTCCGATACTTCCGGTACTCTCTATCACGTACTCCTTCCGACGCTGCGCCTCCACACAAATTTGCTATAGTCACATAAACGCCTTCTACGTACTCACCATGTCTCTTCTGTCATCTCCGATCTTTGGATGTAGACTCTAACACCACCCGGAAAGCTTTTTTGTGGAATTAGAAATTACGTATATTCTTGTCTCCCTGCTCCAATCTCAGGAGAATTAATCACACTCTTACAGACCTTTCATCAGAAGAAATTATCAGGTCAACTCACCCACTCACCTCTAAATATTCCATACACGCTTTGTTCTATAATAATTGTCCTATGTTACTACTACTACTACTACTACTACTACTAATAATAATAATAATAATAATAATAATAATAATAATATCAACGAGTTCTAATACATGTATACACATCCCTAATTGTTAACTTCTCGATATAGTAACTATCATAATCAATAACAATCATATGCATTTCCTACCTTACGAACTATGAAGGACACATACAAATATACAAATTCCTAAGTAACTAACTCTGCATAATTCACAATCTATATATTCATATACTGATAAATCAAGTACAAGTTCTATTACAATCCTCAAATAAATTATGAGATGCATTACCATGCAACATAGTAAATTACACAATTCACTTCGATTCCAGTCTAACAATCCACATATATTAATCTTACATGTTAAGAATTCGCTATACTCTACGGTACCATATGCTGGTAATTCAGCTATACATGGAAGATTCCATTTCTAATAAATTAAATGTACATAATAATACATCAATCTTACAACACCTAGTTACGAAAGTGAGACAAATTCTGGCGAAGATATGTTACCTCAAGAAGCCATTGTTTGTAAATCCAAACCTAGAATTTCTCTAGAATTCCTTCCCGTTATTTAACGAGCGCACAACTAGGAATACAGTCTAATGCCTCTCAAGTTCTCTATCATCCACCCCTTGCGAGGTTCACACATGTACTGATTGAAAAATGGATTTAGTCGGAACATAAGCGGTTGCTTATTGAGACTCCGCCCTAGATTCGAGTCTCTCAGTTTTGATTGGATACGGTCTGGTCTCTGTGAAAACTACCCTGGTGTAATTTATCACATACTCGTTAATCCCAGGTTTCCGGTCTCCAAAGCCCGATATTGCTTCCAAGCCGGTCGTGACATCACTGACTGATTGCAAAACAAAACATAGTAGTCTCTGATTGGTCGGCCTGGTGGTAGAATAGCCTTTGAATTTACCTCGGACGGGAAATGGTTAAACAACAGACATGCAGTTTCTTTGTATCCATAATCGTGTCCAAGGTGATCTTAACTATGAATAAACTATAAGAAGATATGTGTATACATGTCGTATGAAGCATCAGCAAATTTTCCCCACAACGTGACGCCCTCAATGGCTTATTAACCCATCAAATACCCTGTATGTCCTCAATAGGCTTATTAACCTATCATATACCCTGTATGTCCTCAATAGGCTTATTAACCCATCAAATACCCTGTATGCTCTAGCTAGGCTTATTAACCCATCATCTATCCTGTATGTCCTCAATAGGCTTATTAAAACATCATCTATCCTGTATGTCCTCAATAGGCTTATTAAAACATCATCTATCCTGTATGTCCTCAACAGGCTTATTAACCCATCATATACCTTTATGCCCTAAGTAGGCTTATTAACTTATCATATTTGTACAAAACTTGAAATATTACATGCATGTTTCATCTATACGTACTCTAAAAAATCGTAATAATTCTGAAAATTCTACAAAAGTTTCTGGAAACGTTCTTTGCTATGTCCTTACTTCTAAAAGTACAGAAAAATGCACTTGCATACTTACATACATCTACACATATATTCATCTATATGCTTATTATATTCATATAGATTTTGAAATGTTTACATAAATTTCTCATCCACGAGTACTGAATACTAGCGAAAGTTCACAATTTAATAACTTCATACAGTCTGTGACCTCTGTACGCCTTTCAGATCATTCATTTCATACAGATTTTCAAAACCATAAATAACTATATTAATATGGCCGTGACTGGTCCCGAACACATACTGACAGCAACTTTGTGCCCGAAATCATCAGTGCCACAACTTTACGACCTGCAGCATTTAAAATCGTTACTAAGTATTTTTGCTTAAATCGATCATATACGTGTATTTACCATATAGTAAAGATAAAACGCTAATATTTCATTTATCTAATATCACTTTAAATTTATTTACCAAATAGTGGTTACCATTACATATAGTAGATGCAGTTTATTATTTTAATCAGACAACATTTCAACATATTTCCTTATGTGAATCTGACTGGTCCAATTAAACCCATTAAATGTTAGTGCAGTATTTTCCTTCCTGATTGGCCGCGACCTTGGGACGTTTTCTTACCCCGCCTTTTTTTCTTTTTTTCTTTTTTTTTTTCACTGTTGCTATCAACGTTTTGCCGGCCATCTTTTGATTCTATTGCCGACGTGGAATCAGGAAAAAAAAGTTACGACTTCAGCAATCTGGCCAACGTATCTCACCAGGGATCGGATAGTTATAAATTAAAATTAAGGGTATCGGTCAATGGATGACGGGGTTGGAGGAAATGTTTCTTATTACTCTAAGTATAATTTTTATGTCTACTGTTCCGAATCAAATAATGATAAAAATCCGGTTACAAACGAATTATATTAAATCTGAAATTTCTGCATCAAATAAACATCACTTTACACGAATAACCAGCAAGTAGTATGCTTAGTTGAGGAATTAAAACACTTTATGTGGAAACAATGTAAACATTCTCATCGAAATCGATGTATATCACTCGACAAACCTTACCAAAGTCAACTATGTCACATCACAGAAAAAATTTCCATCGGATATCCAGTGTTCAAAACATACATACTGTCTGTGTCAAATGTTCACTTGATTTGGAAGGACAAATGCTCTTTGAATTATAATAATAATAATAATAATAATAATAATAATAATAATAATAATAATAACGGGGACTTTGTATAGCACCTAATCTTTAGAAGCTCTAAGCGCTTTACAACATTTGACAACACTTAAAAAACATATATAATGATATGATTACAAAAATAAAAACAAACACCACGAAATTAGAAACAGAAAACATGCTGTAAATATTTAAGGTAAGGATACATTATTAGGTCTTTAAGTCTGTTCTTGCAGTTGAAATAGGTGGGTTTTAAGAGCGTTCTTGAATGAGACACTGTGTCTTTGTGTCTAAGTGCAGTGGGCAATTCGTTCCACGTTGCTGGGCCCTGGTATGCAAAAGAGCGTTGTCCATATGATTTCATTTTCATAGTGGGAATAATGAGAATACGAGTGTCGGAAGAGGAGCGTAAGTATCTTGCAGGTGTGTATACATGGGTGAGGTCAGATAGGTATGTTGGACTGGAGCCCGTCAGTGAAACGTAGCACAGAGAAAATATTTTGTGTTTAATTCTGGATCATATGGATAGCCAGTGTAGGGTACAGAGCAGGGGAGAGGTGTGCTCTGATCGTGGTACTCTAAGGATGATCCGAGAAGCTGTGTTTTGAACTTTTTGAAGTTTCTGGAGTAGATATTGAGACGAACCAGACAGAATTGAGTTACAATAGTCCAGTCTTGAAAGTACTAAGGAACATACAAGTGTTTTAGTGGCATCAACTGAAAGATACTTGTGAATGGAGCTGATGCGTCTCAGCTCAAGATATGCAGCCTTGCATATGTTCATGACATGTTGGTGCAATGAGAGAGTACTGTCGAGAGTAACACCTAGGTTTCGTACTGACTGTGTGAATTTAATGTTGGTGTTGCTGATATTTATTGTCTGAGGTAAAGGTTGTGAATGAGAAAGTCTTTGTGTTGTAATCAGGATGGCTTCAGTTTTATCATCACTCATCTGCAGCTTGTTACATGTCATCCATGATTTCACATCGGAAATGCACCTCTCTACGCCTTGGATGGTAGCTTCAACTTCAGTTGGATGGCTAGATTTGTATATTTGGGTGTCATCATCATACAATTGGTGAGACACTGGATGATGATCTATGACACTTGAGAGTGGCTGAGTGTATAGAATGAAGAGAACAGGTCCAAGAGCAGACCCCTGTGGAACACCACAGCATAGATCAACTGGGCTGGAGTGTTTTCCATTTGCGGACACAATTTGTGTCCTGTTGACCAAGTAGGACTTGAACCATAGTAAGGCCGTATCATGAATGCCAAATACATGCTAGAGACGGTGAAGTAATATATCATGGTCTATAGTGTCAAATGCTGCAGACAAGTCAAGGAGAGTGAGGGCTGTAATCTTTCCGCCATCCAAAGCAGAGAGAAGGTCATTGACTACTTTCAGAAGAGTAGTTTCAGTACTGTGGCAAGGGCGATATGCAGACTGTACATTGCTAAAAAGACTGTTTGAATTCAAATGAGATACAAGTTGGGATAGAACAACTTTTTCTAAGATTTTTGACATGAATGGGAGATTAGAAACTGGGCGGTAGTTCTTTAAATCATTATGGTCGAGTGTTGGTTTCTTCAGCAGAAGCTTTACAATGGCAGTTTTGTAAAATGTTGGGAATTCCCCAGATGAGAGAGCGGTATTAATAAGATCAGTTAGTGAAGGCAATATTGGATCCAAGCACTCTAGCAGCAGTGACGTTGGAATTGGATCAAGTTCACATGACTTTGGTGCATTCTTCATCACGATTGTACGTACTAAATCCATAGAGACAGGTTCAAATGCTGCTAACGGTTGCTGCTGAAATTCTGTATCGCAGCTGTATGGTGAGGACGAGTCAACTGAAATTGTGTTGTCAAGTTTATCTCTGATGGTTTGTACTTTGTCACGGAAGAAATTTGCAAACAGGTCCGGAAGGTCGACTAGAGAGAAGGTAGCTGGAAGTGGTGTACATTTGTTCCTTGGCATTAGCTTGCTAGTAATCTCAAATAGCTCTTTGCAGCTGAAACTTTCCGTGATCTTAGTACTGTAGTGGGCTGATTTTGCTGCATAGACTATGTTTGTGACATTCTTCTTAGCGGCTTCATAGATCTGCTTATGAATAGTGAGTCTGGTGGAAAGCCAAATCCTCTCAGCTTTACGGCGGTCCCTTTTAGCAGTGCGAAGCTAGCCCCTAACACTACTATACCACGGAGAACACTTCTGAATTGCTACTCTGCACTTGGTTGCTGGGGCATTTTTGTCAAGCAATGAACGCAGGCAGTTATCAAGTTGTTCTGCTGTAGGAGGTAAGCTAGTTGTTAGGTTTGCTTGGATGTCATGCATTAGTTTGGTTCTGTTTATCATACGGAGGTTTCTCTTAGTATCGAATAAAGGTGGAGGGTTAGGGACTGATACGTCAAGATGGCACATAATGCAGAGGTGATCTGATGAAAGTTCGTGGGACACCAGGGAGGACTGTAGAATATTATCATCAGGTCTGTAAAGAATCCAGTCTAAAATGTGACCATGTTTATGGGTGGTTGGCTAACTGACTGTTTGAGGTTGAAAACGTAAATGGAATCTAGGAGTTTTTATGTGAATCTAGGAGTTTTGACAAATTATAATTTGTAAAACAAATCTACTTTTAAATGTTACTGGTTATAGAATTGTGCATTATATATTCAACTAGTGTATGGGGATATAAATTTGCGCGCAACAAATGAAAGGTGCATCGTTTCAGCCGGTATGGAATATGTTATTTCTTCTTATTTCTTTCTAAACTATTTCCATTAAAAAAAAGCAACTAAGTGATATACATAATCTCAAATGGGTAATGATTTAATATGAAATTTATGAAACGCATTGAATGATCACCTGCTTTTGCGACCTTCAGCGAGCAAAAGCTGCACATTATTCAACTCGTTTCATAAATTCAGTATTAAAACCATTACCCATATGAAATCTTCTCTAGATATATTGTTTTTTTTCTTTTCTGAATCTGAATCGGAGTGTATACATCACAGGGCCAGTTAAGGCATAAATTGCACCGGAAGAGAGAGCCACTAAAAATTTAGTAGAAACTGTTCAAGATCTGTCTTGATGATATCCATACTCAAATAGCATGCCAACAAAAAAATGTACGATATTATATGGGAAGTACGTTATAGACGAGAATTACACACTGGTTTACATGTGGCAACTGCATTGGTGCTAAGTTCGTATTCATAATGTTGTTTATATGTTAGTGATTTCTATTCCTAAGAAACTGAAGTTTCAGCTTGATAAGATATGAACAACACTCAAGATCAAGTTATGCGAGACGATTCAAACCGAGGAATACCGCATATACCTGGCTGAGGTCGTATTACATGTCAAGCTATTTACTAAAAGCTACCAACCACATAGTTAACCTATTTAATATACAGCTGATCTATTTATAGAAGTTACTGTCTTATCAATCAATCAATCAATAATACCTAAAATTAATATAATTTCTATGTCCTAAAACAATAATTTTAAAGTTCATATGTTTAAGATTTGTGATTAAATATTCTTTAGTACAGGCCACCGGCCCATAATAACAATGCATACTACGACAAAAATACATAATCTGTAACGCACATATACGCAGTATGTTTATATTCAGTATTATTTTGTATTTTCTTGTCTATACAACAAGACAGAGATACAGATATGACTATGGATGTGGATTTCGTGGAGTGATTTTGGAGTCGATTAAGATGTATTACTACTCTATTGTCTTAATCGAAGTTACCGAAAAATGCAAAAACAAGCAAGTTTAGTAAAATTCAACAAATAATTTAATTCCCAAGAATAGAAAGTGAAAATTTAAAAAGAATTTCCTGATTGTGAACTAAATTTCAAATATATAGTTCTTAAAGTAATATCTCAAGTACAAGAGTATAGATTATTCCGAATAAATTCGATTGATATTCCGAATGAATTTCAATACTGAATGTGTTGATATACCAATAGCCTTGAATAGTGTTGATGTGCTAACCTTGAGAGACATATAATTTAATAAAAATCAGTTACAACAGATTTGATACTTAGGACTACGAACATGTCTTTAGGTTTCGTCCAGGATAATTTGTGTGTATACAGAAAACCCATGTATTTGTAAAATTAAACTCTACCATTTTGTACCTCGTAACACCCACCCCCAATCCAACTTTTCCTAATCTTAAAAGCCCTTATTTGCGAAGAAAAAACCCCAAAAACATTTGCTGTCTTACTTATCCAAGTTAACCAACATTCCAATGATTTTACAAACGCGTTCAATTATGTGCATGTGTTGATGAAATGCTCTCGCTGTATCGGAGCAATTTGCAATATTGTCAGCAAATATGAGTGTTAAAAGATAAGAGAGATTTTCTTATATAAAAATATCCCTTCAACATTTTTTATCAGTATCGAAATCAAATTGTTTTTGTGAGAGTGTGTGTGCTTTGGATTTTTAACGTAGCTTTAACAATTTTTCAGTCATATCGCTATGAGGTCTGTAGTGTGGCAGTTTATGGTGATGTCTGGCAGTGGGGTATCATGCCATAAACATGTAGCATCATGTCCCACCCACTCAAATTATCTTGACAACAAGCCGACCAGTCCTAACACTAACCTCTTAAAGCTGAACACCTAACGAGGCAGCTGTGAGTACCATTGTTATAAGTCTTTGGTATGACTCGGCCGGGGTTCTAACCCGCGACATCCAGCATCCGAGACGGACGCTCTAACCACTAGGCAATCGGAGCGGTCAAATCAAACTATTAATAAACAACAAAAGAATAATGGACTCAATACACAGTACTGCTTAGTCCCAACCGTACAATCGAAATATTTGCATACAGCTTCGGTTAAATGTACACATGACTGCACGTTAAAGTACATTGACTTGGTTACACAATCCTATTGATACATTTTGAGGCGTGAAACTTCCGTAATTGAACTTGTTCGATCTTTCTAAAAGCTTAAGAAAAATGTACACATAAACCGTAAAACCTCCTCCTTCCTTATGAGAATATGTGTATAGTATATACTATGTATCAATAATATGCCACGAGATGTATAAAAGTATTCATTAAAAGGAAACGAGGCTTGCCAAGTTTCCTTTTAATGAAAAATTTATACAACGAGTGGTATATCATTTTTACAGCCTACATAATATACATATATTTATTTATATCACATACAGATACAGATATTTGCCCTTTGAACGGAGTTAAGATATGATCCTGGTAAATGTCTATCGACAGAGTAAATGAACTCCTCACATCACTGCCGAGTGTGACCGCTACAAAATGTAGTTCTATGCCCTTTGTTGTTGTTCACAATCACCTTTGCAAACTGATAAGTCGATTGTTTTCTTTACTGAGTTTCTCTTTTTATTCATATTGATTAAATCAATATAAGAAACTCTTATGTCATAAACATGAAAGAAGGTTTTTATGAAGAAAGAAGAGCACAGCACTACAAACGCGTTTAGCTTCTTGTACACTGAACGATCAGGCATTCGTGGCTTGGTGTATGAAAATTAGTGTGAATAGAACCTAAGCTAAATGACAAGCCAACAAGAGGTAATTAAAATATTTTAATATATTTACAGTTGATCTAAGTCATTATTCTGCTTTAATTAACATTACTACTGGCGATAAAACTCTCTCTCTCTCTCTCTCTCTCTCTCTCTCTCTCTCTCTCTCTCTCTCTCTCTCTCTCTCTCTCTCTCTTGAGCGGTTTCACCTACTTTACCATCATTCATAGGTCCAGAGACATCGTCGTACGACACAAGCGAAAATCCCCTACGCTCGTATTTCATGGATTTTCTCCCTTATCTTGCTACGATGGTCCAGAGAGAGAGAGAGAGAGAGAGAGAGAGAGGCAGCCTTTTAGACATTTTCATATTTAGTTAATAATAACAATATATGTTTAGAACGTTATAATAGGTTTATGAAACAACAACAACACCAACGCATTAAAAACAGTACGTGTACCTCGTAACCGATAAATTTAAGGTATAGTGTCGATAGTTTATTGCATCTATGTATCATTGATAGTATGAACACTGTAGACAGATCCCAAGGAAAGTGTAAACACACCCTTAGGACAAACCATATATTTTGTAGGTTACCTGGTGAAAGTTCAGTTTAAAGGTTTTCATCCAGCCCAAATTGTTTTTTTCTCTCACTACAGAATTCTACTTATTCTGCTTATTTTGTCTCACAAAACGGGGACTATTAATACTTTTTATTTATTTTCATACGTCATTAATGATTCATGAATGGAAATTCATCATTGATCAGAATGCTTTGAATCGATAGCACACAGCTGCAAGAATGTTTATATATTCGTATTATTGAGTCATGGGCGGATCACAATTTGATATACCAATAGTATTGTTATATCAAATTGTTTTATACCAACACTTTAAACTTAACAACTTTAGTTATAGTTATTTTGCAGTGTACTGCATAATTATTTATGTACTTGCATATTTAAATTCATTGTGATGAAATAATAAGCGCAACACAATGTTTTTATAAAATGCAAACAAATAAAAAGGATCTTAATTCTTCATTAACAGTGAAAGCGGACAAATGTGTTCCTTGTGACAGAGTCCAATTTCCGCATCGTTACTTCTTGTAAACATATAGGGAATGATCTGATAATTTCTTGAAATAGCAATAGAAGAAGATTCCATTAACGCAGTTAAGGAGATGTCTCTCATAATATAATTCGCATATTAAGTTAAGAAAATGTATAGATACCGTGCGTATATGTCAATACTATGATGGCATAATTGATGTTATCTCGTACATCACCATTAAATCTGTTACTCAGAATAGTCCACATCTAAGGACAAATTAATTATAGTGCATCATACAGAGAACCAGAGACTATCTATACAAAACAGGTTTAAGGTGCAGACGGAAAGTGTGACTAAGGACTTCAGAAGTGTTAACTTATCCCACGTCGGTCTATAGCTGAGATAAACCAATGTTTAAAAATTTCACACGTATTTGTTCTTTTCAAGATTGCCGTAACGTTCACTCTTGTATGCAATCATAGTATTGTTATGTATATTTAATTTAATTGTTTGTCTGTTAGTTTTAATTTTTTTTTTATTTCATTACATGTTATGGTAATGTAATATTGTTTGCTGTTGACCTTGTCCAAAACTGAATTCATTTCTGCTTGACCTGATTGACTTTTTACAATTTTATAAAATTCATTTATGTAAACAACTAATAATAGCTTCATTATTCTATATGTGTATGAGCTTATTATCAGGATTATTATTCAGGTAAACAAGAAGGAGTCAATATCTTGATCAGGGTCAGGGTTTTGGAGACTCCTAAGTGAATTTTGAGGGCTATTGTGTTGTAAATAAACAAGACTCATTTGATCATTCTAGAATGTTATTTTCCATTAGGTAATGGTTGTTTTTAGAAAATGCTAATTGTGACTTGAGGTCAAGCAGAGAACTATATTATCTTGTGACTGTGAGGATTTTACCAGTAGTGCTTTAACATCTGGCACTTTAAGTTGTATTATGTTGTGACCAGTTTGGGCTGAATTTTATTTTCTTCAAATTACTGAATTCAAGTGATTATTTTCTCTGGAAATAAAAAAGTACTCTGATAAAATTCTTGGATAAAGACATTCACTGGAATTTATACTGAATTCAAACCTGGAATAATATTTCTGTGATTCAGCAAGGGACTGTTGACACGTCGGTACTTCGTAGGCTATAACAGACACATCATCGCCTTCAATTTTGGATCTCTTCGGGACTTGAACTGAGTTTTATTCAGGACTTTTATTACTAGGACTTGTGTCTTTAATTCTTGAATTATTATGGATATCATTTCACAATACCGTAAGTTCTTTTTTCTCATTTTTCACTTTGTATTCTAGGGAAATAAATTATTTGTTAAATTTTACAAAGCTTGTTGTCTTCACTTTTTTCTGCTATTTATTTTAAGAGCATAGACTCGTAACACTATATTAAGTTACAAACATAAAGTGAAAAGCAAAACTCTAACTCCTATCAGAAAATAGCCCTATATAGTGTTTGCTGATGGACTATAGCGACGCAAGGAATAAATAGAGCTGTTTATATTGAACTGTGTTCCAACAAGTATTTATGCTTATACAAACTCTCTCCCTCATTATGTACAATGATTTATAAACTACCTGAGTGTCATTGTAATATAGATAATATGTCGTATTCATTTTGAAAGAATTGCATTGTTGTGTATGACGGCATAAGGACATTCCCCGCTAGTCTTGAAATTCGGTGTCTATCTATCTATCTATCTATCTATCTATCTATCTATCTATCTATCTATCTATCTGGATGGATGGATCGATGGATCGATGGATGATCTTGGTTTAGCATTTATCGATGAGTAAATTTTAAATTTTAACTCACAAAGTAAATACAGTCAGATGGGCTCTACATTAACGGACCGCTCCGGTGGCCTAGTGGTTAGAGCGTCCGCCTCGGATGCGGGAGGTCGCGGGTTCGAACCCCGGCCGAGTCATACCAAAGACTAAAAAATGGTACTAACAGCTGCCTCGCTCGGCGCTCAGCATTAAGAGGTTAATGTTAGGACTGGTCGGCCTGGTGTCAGGATAATGTGCCTGGGTGGGACATCATGCCACATGTCTGCGGCATGATGCCCCAGTGCTAGACATCACTATAAACTGTCACACTGTAGACATCGTAGCGATATGACTGAAAAATTGTTAAAGCTACGTTAAAAATCTAAATCACACACACACACACACACACACACACACACACACACACACACATCTACATTAACGTTATGAGTGACTAGGTAACAATTTACAGATCTGTCAATACCCAAACATAATCATTTAATCCTTATAATTCCAATTTACATCCTTACTGTCATCATATCGGGGGATTTCACCAATAAGGCATTCACGTTTAGGTAGCTCGAATGTTTCTTTCATTACCCTCTTTACTGCGATAGAACAAATAATCTCGTCTCGCTTGCCACGATTCGTCGATTCTTAATATAGCAATAAAAGTTAGAGTGTCAAAGCAGGTCTTGTCAGTGATCTAAAGAGTTTGTTTATGGTAATTTAAAAAAAAAAAAGAATTGTTGCTGTTAAGCCTGGCTATTCTTTTTGTTTTTCACGCAACATTACGTTTGAGTATGACTCGTGTTGTTCTATTATCGTTATTCTTGCTTTCTACACATTTCGATCTTTCAAAAGCAAAATCGTGTTGATATATAGAGAGATCCCTTGCTAGTTATATGACCCTGACCTTCAATAACAGCTGGTGGATCACAAATCAGATAATATCGATCTCTGAATTTCCGTCTCAGGGATTTTAATGATGGCTCAGTTTCGGATACGTCTATCCGCTGGATTAATAATTACATGCAAACTAAAGATGTTGTAATGTAAATCACGACGACAATAAGATCTCCTTTTCAATAATTGTTTTATTTAGTTTTTTTATATTTTTTAATTTTTTTAAAAATTATTGATATCTACTGAAAGGTAACAAAACCCCCAGACAATTTATTCAGCGTACTGTTGTAATGCATGTTTAAAAAATAAATTTGTGGTCCACTACGTTGACAGCTGAAAGTGCTTATATTGATTTTATGCAACGATTTTTGTTGATATTTTGAAGCTTTTATTAATCACGTCAATTACGTTAAAACCAACAATGACAGTCCTGCATTATTCTCAGTTGATTTAGTACGATCATCGTAAATCTAACATATACAGATGAGATTGCACTATTATAACTTTATATTGTGCCTCATAATACAAATGAACTTAAATGTGGTATTGCCAGCAGTATACTATTTTAAGTACTGAACAGTAAATGAATCACCGGCGGACCGTCGCCATTTTAATTCAAGACAGTTAATTAATATATACAAGTATATATATATATATATATATATATAGAGCATATATATATATATATATATATATATATATATATATGAGTATATGATATATATATATATATATATATATATATTCCCCTTCGTTTCGAGTTATTGTTGTGATCATTCTATTTCATGCATTCACGTACTCAATTTTGGCCAACTGTACACGTACCGTTCCAAAACGTAGGGCTTAAGACTACTTTTCATTATAGAACAAATTGCGCCTGTACCCTGGTTATAAATCTAATGTTATTTTAGGCGTTATCATAAATTTTAGTACGATGGCGATATAGCAATCTCCATGGATTGTACAGACGACAGTACGTATAAATCGACAGACACCTCTGAATATATTATGCTGAAAAAAGAAAACGAAAGCGAGAACCGGCAAGCGTACCATCTGAATGGATACAGATGGATGTTTTATACAATCTAGAATAACTTTTGTACTATAAACCAGAGATCTCATAGTTGAAAACAATCAAAATATGCTCCAGTAAAGGAAGTACATGATTACAAAAATGCCTTCACAGTTCAAGTGACGACATCGATAATATGTGATGTCTTAAGGAGGTAAGTCTGAATGAGATTTATTCATTCATTGAGCATTTACGATGGCTACTTGCCTCGTAAATTCATTCGAATGAGGTTAAAATAAAATTCTAAAGACAGAACATAATGTAAAGGTTGTACACAATAATGGCTATATGTCTCTTAATGGCTAAAGGAGCACAATAAACGGTGATTAAATTCTAAAGACTGAAAAATATTCGTGAGCACCGATTTTTGGCGGGGGATTCAGAGGTTTGTTATGGAATGCCAAAGCAATTCTTCTATATTCATTTTGTTATGAAACGACTAAACATGTTCACGCGTATTTTGGGAGAAAAAGGATGGATTGTGAACAAAGTGACCGGTCTTTTATACTTGAAATTTTGTTTAAATTTATGAGAAAAAGATGTAATTTAAAGATTCTAGAATAAAAAACCCACATGGTCAATATTTAAATGTTACCACTTTAATGTGAATACATGAGTTCAAAACTTGATAAGAGAGTATTTGTCCTTTATTCGATAAAGTGTGAGGAATATTCTACAATACTATCTACTTTAGAACAACAGATCTGCACCACTCCAAACTATAGCGGAAGAGATCTTTATCTGGAACACTCACTACTTTACCAGAAGATATCTTTATCTGGAACACTCACTACTACAGCAGAATAGATTTGTATCTGCAACACCCCAAAGATAGCAGAAGAGATCTTTATATCAGTCCCTTGTTGATGTTGACCAATAAAATCAGGGCGATTCCTACTAACTATAACTACTGAGATGAAGGGATCGTTTCAGTAACAC
Organism: Megalonaias nervosa; assembly: GCA_016617855.1. Classification (NCBI taxonomy): domain Eukaryota; kingdom Metazoa; phylum Mollusca; class Bivalvia; order Unionida; family Unionidae; genus Megalonaias; species Megalonaias nervosa. The sequence goes on from JAECUM010031851.1 coordinate 26,498, forward strand.
TGGTGTAAGTAAAGTGAGCGTTACTCGAACGTGAAGTGAATCCGATACACGTCGCAACTCGCAAACGAGCGGTAGGGTTTAATCCTGTTACTCTTCAGCAACAGGAGACAAGAAAGGTGTACTTGGTGATGTAAACTTCCTGCACGAATGACAGCAGCACAGACTACAAAAACATTTCACAAACGAGACTAAATGCAGAGGTAGATTCACGGTCTAGTAATTGGGTTGGTGGGGAAATTCAGTGCCTAACAGACGCAGTTACGACAACAATTATCAGAAGCTTTTCGGTAGCCACTCCACTGCAGTTACAGAGCAACGAATAAGACTTGGGTGCAAATTGTAAATTCGTAAATTTGTTTTATTTTTATTGTGTTTTTATAAAGCAAAATGATACCAAACCCCCAGAGAAGCACGAGCATATTCGGATTCATACCCCCCCCCCCACTTCTTGCTCTTATACCTCCCGAGACATTATGCAAAACATAAACATTTAACTCACTTCTAAAAACGAGCTTACGATTATACGTGTAGGGGTTGTTATGGTTTGGGTGGGGTGCTCCCAATGTTTTGTTTAAACTATTATAGAAGTCCCAGCCAGGTTCTATTTTGTTGGATGTTAAATTTAGTGAAAGATAGAGGTAAAGCTCCGAGCCCCCAATCAGCAATGCAGACGGTTAGATGGTTAAATATACAAAAAAGGTTGAAAGTCAATGAATAACAATTTAATAACAATTCAATAATCAAATGACTCAGATTTCCAATTACACTCTTTCCGCTCGACCCTTTAATAAGCTTATTGCATCACTTGATTAGCAGTGTGAGATTGTTTCCCCTGTCCTTGTATTTCTACTCATCTGGTGTATCCTTTCTCTCTCTTATTTCTCCCGCTTCCTTCTCCCCTTCCTCCTCGACTTTTCTCCAGATTCTTTCTCCTCCTCCTCCTCGACTTTCTCTAGACTCCTTCTCCTCCTCCACCTCCTCTAGACTCCTTCTCCTCTACTTTCTCTACCACGACTACTCTTCTGTCGACTTCAGCTGTCTCGGCTACAGCTTCAATTCCGTCTTCCAACTCTTGAAGACTCGGGACCCAATGGAACTCTAAGTTCTGTGTCCTCTAAAAAGCTTCCTGTGAAAATACAAAAATGGTACAATCTTTTTCCTTAGCTCTCTCAACTCACACTACACACAGCCATGGGCGCCCGCAGCATGGGTCAAGGGGGTCACGTGCCCCC
>JAECUM010031852.1:0-43777 GCA_016617855.1 Megalonaias nervosa
GGGCGCCCATGCATGCATATTATTATAGGTAATCCCCATACCCATTTTACAAGAAGGAAGGTGGGTAGGTGACTCGTCACGTGAAAGCCACTAATTACTTTAACACTTGTACTTATCAAAAAGATATTCTCTTTTGATAATTACGGACTGGGGGATAACTCTTTGCTAAACGAAAATAAACATCAAGCCTTGATATTTAACGAAATCATCACTGTAACATTATTTCTTCAAGGAATGTTTTCCAGCTGCCTTAAGATGTCGTCCTGAAAAGAATGAATGAGGACATGCTATTGTGCTTGGGCCGATGACGTCGGTCAGTCTGGCTCGAAGCATATGTTATAAGAATTTCAAGAACAGGAGTTTATGCTGCGTCTAGTACAGAGAAGTTTTTTCATTACGGTAAATTTTAACAGTACTGATCAGTAAGGTACTACTGATATTATAATTGATAGGCTTCTTACTTACCAAGTGTGACCTATCCACAAAGGTTCGTGGCTATCATTTAAAAATGAAAACAGTGACCTGGTTATATAGTATGGTAGCCTAGATTTATTCGGATAGCTCCTATTAATAGTATTTATAGACCACAGAATAAAGAGCCACAATTATATAGTCTTAAATAAAATCTTGCTCCAAACTTAGTCAATTTCAGCCACTGATGCATAAACTTAAATACAAATTTTAAAAAAAAATTATGCCCCACCCCACCAACCACCACTGCTGCCAAGCACCGCTGAAAAAAAATGACTACTCTTTATCACTATGATTATGCAGGAGAGACAAACAAAGAAGATATAGACATCAACAGCAACTCGCCACATACTGTAACTACAGTGGGATGCGAATTCCATGTTAGTTATGACAATGCCAGGGGGATTACATAAGTTTTCTTTTTTCTTTAAATAGTCAGGTTACAAAGGTGTCATTTATATACCACAACTGGAAATCATACTCATCTTTAATACCACGTCTAGGCTGAGTACTTCTGGCAGAAACCTAAAAAAAATATCCCAGAATTTATCTTTATAGTTTTCAAAATTCAACTTTGAGATTAATCGCCACCAATTTATTTTCTGGCATTTTATCATCCTCATTCCAGTAGTGGATGATTTCTTTTATATTCAGACTGGATCAATGATTTCCAAGGGGAAAGTCTTCAGCTTGTTCCAGATGTTTCTGAAGCGTTATGCAATAAAACAATCATTGCAAAACCTCAATGTCTGCATCAGCGAATTTGCGATCAGTAGAAATAAATTAAGATATCTATTAAAAATCATCTTTTCATGCTCTTGGTTAATTGTTGAATGATTCTGGTGTGTATAATACATTATTACAGAGTTTAAACAGCTACATATGGATAAATCAAGTTTTTGAAAACAAAAGATTTATCAGACTCTCGGTGGTCAGTGGCCAGCCAAAAAGCATGCTTTTATTCTACCATTGGATCAGCCCAGGTCGGCTACCATGGTGTGTCCTTGGGCAGTTGACTCTAACTGCCTTGACACCAAATAGCTTACTGAGTTGCAATATGACAAACCAAGCCAAATCTACTCGATCAAATAAGGAAATTATGTGATCAGTGTGAAATTTGAAGGACGTGGTGCTTGCATCACGTCTAACACCTCGATCATACAAGTACCATTAATCTCAAATTAGGTCACTTAGGAACAGTTAGAGTTATTTGTACTTTTATTTTTTCCATTGGTCTTTCAACTGCATTATCACTTTTTCAGCAACCACAGTGTCCATAGCAACAATGTTACGATTTTGGGCTTGGTTGCATAACTTCTGCGCCAGTCGTTTTGGTCTACAGTTTTGGTACATTTTCCAAGACTTTTAGAAATAAAGTTATATCCTATATGGTTGGTGTCTGCCTTAATCATAATAATGGGTGTGGGGCATGGATACTTTGTATGTACCTTACTATTTTGTGTTCAAGTATTTGCTTGTAATGTATAACGCACACTTATACCCACGTTTCTTATTTTCAAAACTGATGTGCATTTTACCGTTAAAATAAAAGAAAAGAGTGTTTTCCATGTTGATCGGATGAGAGGTTCATAAAACTGAAGCTACCCACTACACATCGATTTCTTTCCATGTGAAAAATTACATCTATCAGACTGCAACTACATTGTTTACTAACCTTATTTTTAAAAAATACATAATGTTTACAAACAATTGTAGTCTTGTTTTTGGATTGCTTTTGTAATTAAGTTATTTTATTTCATATCATGGTGTAATTATTTATCTCTCATGATTCAACTGGAACTACACACAAAAGACTTGTGGCTTGTTCATCTATTGTCATGATTCTTTCAAACTGCAAAAAAATCGTTTTGTCGTGGAACAATCTGATTATCTTTCAAGCAAATTTTCAGTATTCAGGAACTGTTGATTCAACAAATTTTATCTTTATCAAATAATTACTTTATTCATGGCCAAATTGACATAATTTTTAGAATTCAAGCAGTCTTAATGTTTGTACTTCATGTTTTTCTTGGTGACGTCTTTTTCTTGATTACAAATCGACTATTACACAAACATTTACGCACATCGTGAGCCAAGAGAACAATGTATCAAATTTACTATTTACTTTTCTTTGAAAATTAATTGTTTTTTTTATTTTACATTGTTAAATCACAGTATTTTATATTTCTTTTTGACTATTCAGTGATCAATGTTTCCATTGACTCAGCAAGGTGTTTGTAATCAAAACTGATTTAGGCTCTTGATGTGCTAATATAATTATGGTGCATTATCCAGATAAAATTTGAACTTAGTTACTTCTCTTTGTAAAATTAAACTTTGTTCTTTGTTTAACTTCATATCTTAAATCACAGTATTTGATACTACTTTGTGAGATACGTTGATTAATGCTTCACTGACTTTTGCTGTTTCAAAGATGTAATCAGTGTCAGGTAAAGCTTTGATATGCCAAGCATAATTACTTACAGAAAAGCATGGAGAAACAGTCAAGCTAACATATCATTGCAAAAGGGAAGACTAACTTGTGTTGCAACAAAAAATGGTGGCAATTATTAAAATTTTAATCTGTAGGATATCGCAAGCACATAGTATTGCAAACCGTTTTTCACCTCATTCTGGGTCCAAAATAGGTGTCCGTACTTTATATACAAAAAAAACACCACCTTTTTGCTATTAAATTTCTACATTTGTTCAATTAAATAATATAGTCCAATAATTCTGTATAGCCAAGGTTTGTAATCTGATATTCAATGCCTCAGGTTGGCACATGTATGTAAGGGATTTTATGCAGAGCATTTGTGTAAAGTTTTTGTTTTTAAACTTATTTTGTCAGTCGTGATAACGCATCACTTGTTATCATGAATCTTGAAAGTACGTTGCTTCTTTCTTTTACAATATGCTATAGGATTGGGCTATGGAACTGTGGTAGTTCAGTTGGTAGAGTGTTGGACTTACAATCCAAGGATCGTGGGTTCAGTACCTGCCCAGGCTAGCCCGAGTCAGCTGGGATGTCCTTATGAAAGGCAATTAACTCCCATTTGCTCAGTATGGTTTTACCCATAATGTGTTAAAAGCGTTCTTAACACCAATACAGACAAAAGACTAGGCAAGTTGTTAAAGTTCGAAAGAATTTTGCATATCTTAATGTCTATTAATGCAGACAAGGATTTTAATAAGTGGCTGAATACGCTACAATTTTAACCCCCTGTATGCTTGGGGATGTAGTAGAGGCCTAATGTTACCTCATGCATTTTATAAGCCGGAGGTGACCGGTGATGATATTTAAAACATTTAAACAAATGTTAATTTGAATTTTTAAATTTTCACTTTTTTGCCTTTATCTTCGTTCTGAATATTTTTTTTGGGCGGGGTACCTAAATATAACTCGGAACTAAATAGCCTGATTGGTGCTGATGTGCCATCAGATCCTATACATACACACATACATACTTTGTGTCAATATATTTTCTTAGATTATGTTGGTTTTTTCTGCATATGGGCTTCTGCTTGTAATAATTAGTGCACAGAGGCATCATGTACTGTCCAATCCATACACAAAGAAATGACAAAAGCACTGAATATGAATTTATGGGAGTTTCTGCATGAAAGTTTCTGACACACCGCTAGTATAAAGGACTAGGTTCACTTTTGATTAAACTCGGCCCTACCTCACATTTTATTGATATTGTTCAGAATGCATGTACTTGATAGAACGTTTTGTTTCAGACATGGCTATTGGATTTTAATGTGTTATAATTCCAACTTGTATGAATTTACCGCGTTTTCTACAGTTTGATTGGATGTAAATGTTCACGTGATACTGATCTGGAATTTTTTCCACATCGATAAATTCTGCGGACTAAGTTTGGTTCCCCGTTTCCAGGTCATGTGATGTAAAGTTTCATCAATATCAACGCCTCACATCCTAATTATTACAACAAGCCCCCACCCACCCACTCCTGTGATTTTCGATCAAAATTTACAAACCCCAGATAATAATAGACCGTTAGAAGCTAAAACAATGTAATTGCACAGACCTTCCTGCACTTCAACACTCACTCCTTTTGCCGAAAAAGACATATGGCAGGTTTTACAAGCCAGTCTTTGGAAATTATTGCATTTCGCTTCGACAACATGTTCCAGCATGTTATTAAAGGTCAGGGTCATATGTCAAGCAAGGGACCTCACTAAAAATGGACACGATTTTGCTTTTGAAAGATCGAAATGCGTAGAAAGTAACAACAATAAATGCTATGACAACACGTGCCATACGCAAGTGTAGAAAAAAGGAATAGTTTGGTTTAAATAGCATCACCCTTTTTTTTTTAATATGTTAAAATAATGATCATAACAATATATCAGTGACATGACCGCTATGACACTCTATCGTATTATATAAAGAATGGACGACTCTTGGCAAGCGAAGATCGGGCTATGTATTCTGTCGCATTTAAGACGCCGATGAAAGAAAACTTCGATCTACATAAAAGTGAATGTTTTACTGATGAAATCTGCTGATCTGATGACAGAAAGGAAGTAAATTGGAATTATACGGATTAAATGATCATGATTGGGTATTTACCTAATCACTGACAAAGTTAACATAAAGTTCTTCGGACATTATTTACTTTGTGAATGATTAGGTAAAATGTAGACATCGATAAATACCCAACCATGATCATTTAATCCTATAGCTTTTTGGGGTTTTTTTTAAAATACAAAATGACGATGACGTCATATACAGCGAGAAAACATCATACGAAGTACATTAACCTTGTATATATGCGTGTCGCGTTCTGTTCGTGTACTACATTGTATAATAGACATGCAAAAGGAAGAAGTTAATATTCTGTTTTCCGATTATGCTTATCAGAAATAACGTTTCTAAGTAGTTGTATTATTCTAAAAGTTTCCTAAATATGACAAACATTTTCTTATTTACTGTAAGACCTTTTGCACCAGACAACGACAGTACTCATTTGTACCTAGGCGGAGGTATTTAATTGATACCAAAGATAGATGTTAGTAACGTAATGTATTTACTTTACGATATTTAGATTATTTAAACATACCAAAGTTACTATTATAGAAACAATTTCGGTAATGTTATTTACCTCCAGATAAAACTATTTCCGTCAAATACTCTTCTCAGTCCACATTATTACTGTATTGTTAGTTATCTGTGCTACTGGATATTTGTGTATTTGAGACGTGGGGGAGAGAGTGAGCAGTTTCTTAAGCATATTTTATGGTATAATCTCTTTCCCACCACCGCCACCACCACCACCACTTTGCAAGTTACTGCCAATTACGGTAGATTAAGGGCAGGGTGGGTTTATTGGAATGGTTATTGAAGTTAATTATAGAAAGAATACCTGAATGCAGTATCGTTTGTTTTCGTCGGATCTATAAAACATCTTTAAGACTTAGAAACTCTCTCTCTCTCTCTCTCTCTCTCTCTCTCTCTCTCTCTCTCTCTCTCTCTGCTGTTATGAGCAGTTTCTTTGGCATATGTTTTTAGTTAATACTCCTTATTGTGGATATATGGGCAGGGCAGCGTTATTGGAATGGTTATGTTTCATAGAAGTTAAAAATTGAAAGGATACCTGATGGCTTTCACGTGAAAGCAATATCGTTTGTTTTAGTCGAATCTATTGTTATGAATATTTAATTTATATAGTGCTTGATTTTTGTCTGTGATTGAGGGTAGAATTCTGGCCTTCCTGACTTTTGTCTTTATTTCAAAAAGATATTTACTTAGAGTTGAAGGCCTAACCTTCTTTAGATTTTGAGGTTTTCCAGAAATACTATTCAAAAGACATTCGGAACTATGTCATTATAATACATCAAGACTATTTGTACATAATCATATTCAATATTGGAGTTCAGTCGGAACATTCAAAACATTTGGACTTGTGATAGAACATTTAGGATTATTCGGGATCTAATTTACAGTATTGTAAGTTTTTCTTAAATGTTTACTTTGCTACTTAAAGAAATAAATTATTCATTAATTTTACTAAACTTGTTGGTTTCGCTTCTTCCTGTTACTTAGTTCAAGGCCACAGATTCGTAACACTATAAACAATCCTCCTAAAGACACATACACACACATTTATGCACTCTCTCTCTTTCAATGGGACACATCTGCAAAATGTACACAAACACATTAACTGTTTCATGAAGGGAATATTAAGGTGCCAAATCAATTTTGTTTCTTCTTGTACACGTTGCATTAAATCATGTACCTGGCTAGCCGCAATATCCTGTTTTGTGATTAGCTTGAATGTTAGACCAGACCTAAAACAATCAATTGAAGATTAAACAAGTTTTAGTTTTCGAATGATACGCTTTCAAAAAGCATTCAGGTGATTTGCAAAATGTGCGATTCTTGTATATGTTACAGAACATATATGTAGATAGTTTGGTAGATAAGCAAGTATGCACAGAAAGAATAACTACTGTCCTTTTCAAATCTATTGATCCCTTTATTAATTTCATTCCTCTAAATAAAAGTTTAGCAATTCCCTTTAATCCCCAAAAATCCCTGAAAACAGGAGGTACAAATATGAAAGCAAACCCTAGTGGTGTAATACATTTTAATAGATCATATGTTTGAACGAAAAATATTTTGAAGACAACATAAACGTTCAACGTATTAGCAAGACATACAGGAATTTGTTTATATTCGTTACAAAAAAGCAAAAAACAACAGACGTATAGAAGTAGGATGAAGGGCAGGCAGACCGAGAAATTGATCCACAAGGAGGGAAACATGTTGTTGTTGTTGTTGTTGATGATGATGTTTGGAGTTTAACGGCACTTTTCAGCGCATGATGGTATTACATGGCGCACATTATAACTGGTGGAGAAATTGGCTAATAAATCAGCCCCAGGCCTATGGTGATAATGACTGGTGCTTTAGGGGTTGATATCACCTATTCATTAAAACCTGCCATAGGACATGGTTGTGCTATTCCACGTGGATTTACAAATCGCCAATCATAGGATTTGATTCGGAAAGATTATGTACATATCGCCAAAAGAACCCTTCAGCCGACGGTAACTCAACAGCCGAGAGAAATACCAGTAAGTGTATCAAATGTACACCAATGTGTGCAGACAGGATTTACTGCATAGTTGTGTAGGTTTTAATGAATAGGCAATATCAACCCCTAAGTCGCCAGTCAAAAGAATTATAGGTGTGGTGCTGATTTATTGGCCTACCACTCTACATATTTGCAATACCACTCTTTGATGTATGTATCGTCATACTTTATCCACAGTATTTCTTTATTGATATATGCTTTCTTTGCATCTTGCAACAGATTCAATCACTTTTCTCTTGATGCAACTGTGTATCATAATCACCGCAGTCAGTGAACTGCTCCTGGAAGAAACTTGAACAGTCTGAACAGATACATGCCGTTATGTTTCCGATATTATTTTCACTTAGAAGAGGAAAGTCCTGAGCGACATTTAGTGCGTCAAATGTTTTCCATCAAGCAGACCTTTTCTTCCAATTTTCATTTTCAACTTTTTTAAGCAAATTCTGCTGCCGAGAAAGAAGTGTCATTTTCTCAGCTAACAACGGTTTCTTCTGAAAAGCCAAAGTTACTAACTTTACAGATTATTCTTATAAAATCCCCAATAAATGGAACTTGTGAAGTCGGAAGTACTCGATCTAAATACTTCCAACTTGTGATCCGCCCGTTTGCTGATTCAACAACCCATCAAAATGTAGACACAAATGAGCATGTATTGGCATATTATCAGACATTTTCTTTTTGCCCCTAGTATATAAAATGGTGGCATTTCAGTTTTAATGCCAAGATCATGCAGAACGTGGAGAGAATCTCTAAACCCCCTATCTACTACGAAAATATCACCCTCCCCATCCCAGCTTTCATTACCCTCGACATTCGTTTTAAGCATGTGAATTAAGATAGATGCATTATTTTTTTGCGTCTGCCATACATGGACCTAAAACAATCAAGAAGTACCCAGTAGTTGTGACAATGATCATGGGCTTTACGAGTCGTCGACCTTTGTGAAAACTGCTATGAACGCCTTTGAAACTGAAAGTTGTTGCTCTTTTGGATATAAATGTATGTCCCATCAATTACTAGTACAACATGAGGATTTTCTTGATTTCCAAAGCGATAATGAGCAATAGGCCTGTGTAAGTCTTAAAATAACTTCAAGTCGTGTTATTTGTTGAACACCCATGTGTAGAGGGACAAATGATTAAGAAAGGACATTCCTTACTGTAGCAACTGCACGCCCAACACTCGATTGAGAAATGTTGAAATGTGGAATGTATTTTGTTTGACATTCTTGATTTAAGCTTGAACAAAAATATCGTTATAGAGGTTCTCACACTTCGGCCTCGAGCGTTATTCAAACTTGGTACAAAGGCACACACAGGCCCGGCCCCAGGATGTGCGGGGCCCAAGGCAGCAAGATATGAGCGCGGGACCCCAAGCAAAATATCTGCATTTGGATGGGAGAAGCGCGGGGCCAAAGGCGGTTGCCTCGTTCGCCTTGCCGTAGGGCCGGGCCTGGGTACACAAATCGCTGATGTTTGCCTTGGTAAATCCAGTCAAGATAACATAGTCAGAATCACGCACGTTGCATCAGAAAGACAGTACCAGGGTTCTGTGATGTAATATTTATAAGTACAGCAACTTTTGGTTGATTCTGCTATTAAATGCCCATTCCCCACCACCTCATCGAAGGAAGCACGCTTACTAGACTAGCTTTGCATCTCCGACGTAGTGGTTCATAATGCCCCCAGCCCCCACCTCCAGCAATCAATCATCATCATCATCATTAATCCCTTAACCCAAGAGGTCGTTGGGGCACCACAGTTGACTTTAAAACCAATTCTCTCCATCTTTCCCTGTTCTCTACTGCCGTTTGGGAATATCCAAATCCCATGCCTGTCCACTCATTAATGTTGTCTTCCCACCACTTTTTCTGTCTGCCTCTTCTTCTGCACCCTCGCACTGTGCCTTTCAAGATTGTTTTTGCCAGTCCAGATGATCTTGAGACATGACTACCACTTCAGTTTGCGCTTTTTCACAGTGGTCAAGAGGTCTTCATAGGATCCGATGGCTCGTTGGATCCTGTTGTGGACTTCTTCGTTGGTTACATGGTCAATGTACGAGATGCCCAAGATCTTGCGGTAGCATCTCATTTCAAAGGTTTGAATCCTTCTTTGTAGATCTGATGTGAGCGTCCATGTTTCACAAGCATTCAGAAAGATAGATATGACAATCGAGCGCATCAGCCTTATTTTGGAACCAAAAGCAATGTTGGTATCTTTCCATATTGGTCTCAACCTTGTTATTGTTGCTGTTGTCTGGGCAATCCTGCAAAGTAGTTCTGGTTTGGAGCCCTAGTATGTGATCATTGATCCCAAGTACTTAAAGTTTGTGACTCTTTCCAGCTTGTGTCCACTGATCTCTTTCTGCACTGATGCCACTGGTGTTGTTTGTCATCAGTTTAGTTTTCTCTGCGCTAATCTCCATACCGTATGCAGTATAGGTTGTGTCGAGGCGTTCAACCAATCAATACCACAAACATAAAATATTTCGTCAAACTCTGCATCATCATCGTTAAGGTTACTCAGTTCAGCAGGATAAATATTGTATTCATACTTTAAGTTTTAGATGCCCTTGTTTAGCCATCGTAAGTTTTTGTATTCGTATTTTGTTTTCAGATGTCCTAGTTTTGCCATCGTAAGTTTTTGTGTTCGTATTGTGTTTTTGATGTCAGTCTTGCTTTTACAAGTTTTTGTATTCGTATTGTGTTTTAGATGTCCAAGTTTTGCCATCTTAAGTCTGTGTATTCGTGTTGTGTTTTAGATGTCAGTCTTGCTTTCACAAGTTTTTGTATTCGTATTGTTTTAGATGACCTAGTTTTGCCATCATAAGTTTTTGTATTTCATATTTTGTTTTGGATGTCCTTGTTTTGCCAACAAGTTTTTGTATTCGTATTGTGTTTTAGATGTCCTAGTTTTGCCATCATAAGTTTTTGTATTCGTATTGTGTGTTTTAGATGTCCTAGATTTGTCGTCACAAGTTTCTGTATTCGTATTGTGTGTTTTATGTCATAGTCTTGCGTTCATAAATTTTGAAAAGTGGTGCAATGTTTATTATTTTAACCCAACGGTAGCACAGGCGAAATATGGCGAGAAGGTTGAATTTAAATTTGGAGTATTCGAAATTTGCATTTTACAGATTTTTTTTTTCTTTTTTTTTTTTTTTTTTACATGTCCTTTTCATGTGTGCGTATATTTTGAAAAGAAAACAACGCGGAGGCGTTTCCATCCCTGTCGCCACTTGGCCAAACACAAGTCGTTACCTTTACACCACCGGATCAGTATGCAATAGTTATATGTATACATTAGTGAAATCTACGCTTTAAAGCTAACCATCATATTCAATTTTTTTTTAAAAAAGTATTCACAGAATAATGTATTCAATTGAGATTATACTCGTTTTTAGTCGTTTACTACAAGTTTTACACCACTCTATTCCCCCAAAACGTCTATTCAGTGTTATATGGCATTTATCTCTCTCGATCGATTGCTCTCTACACTGTATAGCTCTATTACACCGTCTTTTGAGCCATTTAGAGGGTAAAAAGTGAACCTAGTCTTTTATGTACATCAAGATAAACTTTGTTTAGATGCCATCTTTTAATAAAACACATTACACCTGGCCTGAATTCCGTAAAAGATCCAGACTCAAGACTATAACCATGATCAAATTGTGCCTTATTAACTGGATGAAGATTGAAAATGTGTCATACTAACTGAATGAAGATTGAAAATGTGTCATGATACTAACTGAATGAAGATTAGTCTTGTACAAGTTTGAGCAATCAAGTATTTCAAGTCTATATTTAAACTGGAAGAAAGACCGATTAAAGTGAGACCTATGGATGAATGTCTTTGGATGAAAAATTGTAGTTAAGCTGGCTTTTCGGTTCCCTTTAGTTCAAATTTTCATAACAATTTTTTGTGTGGAAAATCTGCTACAGTGCTATCAAAATATGAAATATCCAAATACTGCATGACAAAGCTAGGCTACATCATGACCAGCTTCATTCTTTTTTGATGTGCCTGATTTAAGGACAAGAAGGTCAGCATGTTGAGTCCAAAATCAAACTACTGCTGAAAAACTTTAAAACCCTGTCAAACTGTCGACAATGATGCCACCACCATGAGAACAGTATCTGCTATGTCTTGCTTCCCACTAATGTACACTTGACAAAATACAACAGTACCGAGTTTTCCACATCTTATTTATAAACCATGATTTGATGTTGCTACATGCTGGCACAGGCAAAAATGAAATCCTAACAAACTGAGGCACAAATGCTGGAACCCAATACAGGTAAAGCCTGCTGGTTGGGGTCCAAAGAATAACATTGCGATATAAGTGGGATTGCATTAAAAAATTGTTTAGAAAAACTTCACCACAAAAAATGTGCACTGAAATCTTGATATCATCAATTTTAAGTACCCTCTTGATCATATATCCCAAAATGTTTTTAGAAAATTTCATAAGGCAACATTACACGCAGTGCTGGGATTAAAAATATGCTAGGGATACAAATAATCGGCTTTTCCAAGAGCACAGATTCAGGATGTTAAAAAGAGAGGTCACCGTAAATTAAAAAGTGGAAGCCATGCTGCCATAGCATTATAATTTATTATTATGCATTATAATGGGTTTTACCTGTAATACTATTCCAAAGTTTCAGCAGACTACACTGACTCTGAGATTAAATTGCACAAGTTTCAAAACATGTTAAAATGCTAATATCGACAATAACAATTACTGCCACTGGTGGAAATGTGGTATCCAAGTCTCCCTGTGTGTTAAACAGCAGCTTGACGACAAAAAGCAACTTGGATGACTTGCCTTTTAAGTTTGAATAATATGAAAATGAAAAAAAAACAACAAAAAAACATATAATCAATGAATCAAATGTAACCTGGGTGTTAATATATATAAATACAAGTAACTCAAATTCTTACTAGTATGATGTTTATTACACAAGTCATTTGAACACAAACTTGCTGAAACAATCTGTCTACAAAAATGCTGTTAAAACAATGCAAAATTATTACAATCACTTGTGAAAAGCCTATTTGCATGTTTATGAAGTCTATAAATGATATTACAAGTGAAGCAATATTTTTGGCTACAAGTTGTAAAGAATAAATAACCAACAGTTTTAAGAAATGAACTTTCATCTTTACAACTTGATTTTATTCCAAATAAGAACTGTTCAAGGTTGTACGCTAGTATCGATGACAACGAAGAAAAGCACATACTTACCCAAAGCACCTTTTTGGAAAAAGAAAAGCTAAAATTTCTTGAAAATATTTTATCAGTTTACCAGAGTAATGCATTTTCATATCAAGACATCAGCAAAAAGTGCATATTTGTAATGCTGCATTCTTCAAGTGACACTGTATTTAAATGCAAATAGGATACATCATGTACCTGTGGATTAGTCTGTTTATTTGAAATCCTAATTAGAAAGACCAGCCTAGTCTTTGAACTGCGTGCACACTATACAATACCATGTATGGGGCCATACTGTTTACATGAAATCCTGATTAGAAAGACCAAACTTGTCCCTGTATTGTTAGCATACTATACAATACCCACCATAGGTCCATATTGTTTACTTGAAATCCTGATTAGAAACACCAGCCTAGTCCTTGAACTGTTTGCACATTGTACATGCATGGGTCCATACTTTTCATAGCTGTGTTAGTGTTATGCACAAGAAAATGGTAATTAATAGTCACTGTGGATTGCATCACCATGACTATAGGTCTTACTACCAAATTTATAAATCAAGAAATAGCCTTCCAAACTAAAAAAATTCATCAAAATTACGAACAAAATCTGTTATCATATGCTCTAATTTTGTTACAATGACTTAGTACAGGAGATCACAGATCAATATTTTCCCATATGGGTCATCATCAAGTGGTATGACATCAACAGAGATGTGCGTCGAAACATTACATGATTTTTTTGTAGGCTTGGTGATGACAAAACAGTCAAAAATGTAATTATTCTGTCAACTTCAAATAACTGATTACTGTCAAATGATGTAAACTCAAATGAAAAGTTTATGTGATAAAAAGGTTCTAAATTTTGTACTTACCTTGTATGTCAAATAGAACCATGTTTATATCAAGCTTTTGGGCAATTCTGACAATGAGGACAAATTATATCTCAAAAAAACCAAATCAAAACCTATCAGAATTTATTTTTAAATTACAATTTATTTAGCTACTTAACATAGTCCAAGTTTTTATCAGATTATTCGTTTTACACCACTTTCTCATCATTTTAAAAGGGACACAACTAGCTCTAGCGCGAAATCACCTTTTTTGTTTTGAAAGGGAGGCAACTCAAATAAAAAATTCCGTTCATATTATCATTTAGCATTTGTATCTTCCAAAACAAATGTCAATTTCATAACAAATCAAACAATGCTCTTGTCTGAAAAATATGTCAACTTCAATAAGTACTATCTGTAGAGCTTCAACAAGGTTGTAGATTCCATTTCATACAAAAAATACACATTTCACATGCAGAAATAGGTGCCATGACCTGCACATGTAAAATGGTCTACCAACCAGTAGCCTAGCAGTATATTCTAAAGTAAAGATGAAGATGATAAAATTAAAATGGTTTAGATATGTTGAATTTTAATGCAGACAGCTACAGGATTTCACAAGACAGAAAAAAAATATACTACAGCAGGAGGTGAACTATTTAAAACATGCTGAGAACACTGAGGTATGATTTTCACATATGAAATAAACATGCTTTTTTCCAAACTTGTACTGTCACTTCATTATCTTACTTTCATGTAAACCAGAAAGCTCTGACTGATTGTAAATGAACAGGAAAACAACATACAAAGATTTGTGCACTTACTTTAAAACAACACAGTAATTTACACAAGATTTAAAATGCTACAGATAACCATACTGGAAAACTGATGTGTGCATCAATCTGTGCATATCGCATTTAATCACAACTCCCTCTGCTAACCACTGTAGGTTTCTCTAATCCCATGCCAGCCTCTCTATCCCTCATATTCCTCTTCTTCTTGGTCATCATCATCTTGAGCATACTCTGGATAGTTGGCTATTAGCTTAGATGTATCCAAACTCTGTTCATATGCTGGGTCTGCTCGTTCCTGCTTAACTGGTGGAACATATTCTTCCATGTCACCCATTTCCTCTGGAACAGGGACTCCATTTTCATCCCGCTCTCGTTTGATTTCTCGACTCCTGCTCCTCCTACGTTTGCGGTCAACACGTTCTCGGGAGCGACTGCGCTTTCTGTCACGAGAACGACTTCGCCTACGGTTTCTTTCTTCCTCTGAAAACAAAATTTTATAATTTACAAAACTAGTTTCTTTACACCAAGTTTCAAATATGTTACTCACTGGAAATCCATTAACAATAATAAGATTATTTCATTTCTTAGCTTTGGGTTTAACCACAACTGGTATTCCCCTTAAAATGATTGAAACTTTCAAATTATTAAGAGTACAGTTGGCTTGCAGATACAGGACTGAAAGAATGAACATCCTGCAAGAAAACTCATTTTTTATTTATTATTATCAAAAACTATTGCCAATATCCCTAACCATCAAATCAGGCCAAGTTGGTTCCTATGGTTTGTCCTTAGTCAAGGAACTTTATTCCAATTTCCAAGGCACTAAATAACCAACAGTCTTTATTCTGTTATCATAAAACACTCAACACCAACTACATTCATGTAATCCAAGTTATAAATCTTCCAAATCTTTTCTGACCTTTATATGTCAACAGAGAATTATAGAATACAAAAGATTTTAAGAAAATATTTAAGCAATTATCTTTGATAAGAATTTCCTGTTGAAATGATAAGTGCTGCACAGAAGAGCCCTCAAAATAAATCAATATAGATAACCAAAAACAAATAATTTCCTATTGTGATTAGAATGAGTTATGTCCCTTTACATTTTTTTGACTGGCATTCATAGTCAAAAAGTGAGAAAAAATAAAATATTTTTTGGGGTCTGCTGCTTTATGGCACATCAATGCGAGTATGATATTTAGTGCTGAGGCAATTGGTGTAAAGTACTGGCCCAGGTTGGTCTGAATAGATAAACACAGAAAGTGCCTTGCTTTCGGAAACACAATCTGTTCCTAGTTGCAGACAGCAGACACATTCCATAGTCTTTGATGGATGAAAGTTCTCCAGGAAAAAATATATTCTAATCAGGAATTGTTTTCGAATGTAAAAACTTTGACTAGGACTGATTTATCAAGCAGAAAGACTAATGAAGTCAGTACTTTTAGAGCAAAGATCAAATAAGTTAAATTTTAAACTGTAAATATAGGTTCTGTATAAACATTAAAACTGAGGAATACAGAATTTTACCTGTGACAGCATTAGTATATCGCATTCTTAAAAAAAATAAAATTTCTGTTCATTTAAGATACAGCAAAACTCTGAAAGTTACATGGTGTGGGAGAAAAGCAGAAAGATGTTCATGTGTGCCTTTCATCACTCACATGGTTAGCTGATTGATTTCAATTTGAGAATGCCAAATTCACAAATGTACTGAAAATGTAGGATGGAAAGAAAACCTTGGACAGAGAGTTGCTATACAGTCTATTAATATTTGGTGTCATTTACCTTCCAACTCAGACTATATGTACATGAAGTGAATCATTTTCTCTGCATAGGAAGGACATGTCTTTATACATCAAGCATTCTTCCCCAGCTCTCACCCAACCCCTGGGAACTAGACCCCAATTCGTAACTCAGAAACTGTTCAGAAGTTCCATTATAAGACAAGTTATTGTGGTCTTGATGGATATAAGCTTACATATATAATTTGAACAAAAATGAAGCCTCTGTGTTCACAAAAGTCATGCAGATAGGAAGGACTATGCATTACAGACAAAAGCACCTACCATACGCCTATGTAGCCTTTGGCCGAGTGAGCTTAAAATGCATCATGTTCAATTCCATATCCACAGATGTAGTGATCTGTTTAATGATACTAAATGCACTTGTGACAAATGAGCTTGGCTGTCGCATTTAAAACTTGGTGAAACACATGATCCTACTTTTACTTTACCTATCATACCATCCTTTCTACCACGATCCCGACTACGACTGCGTTCTCTTCGTTTTTCTCGACTTCTGCTTCTTGGTCTTCTTTCTCTGCTGCGGCTTCTGCGTCGTCTCTCTCGACTTGGAGATCTTTCTCTCCTCTCATCCCTAATGTTGCCATTACCACTGAAATCATCCCGTCCAGAAAATCGGGTGTTCTCATCTGGGCCACCTTTCCTTGTCCCTCCAAGGCCTCCTCCTGTTATGAAAGGACAGAAATGACTCCAAAGTACTGCTTAAGTATTGAAAAAAACACATTTAGCAATTTTGATGGCTCTAGCTTGAAGTCTGTTTTAAATTAGGGCCAAGCAGTCAATATAAGAAGGATTCTGGTGAAAACCCCATGTTGATATATTTTCCATATAAAAGAAGTAACAATTGTTTAACAAAACTTCAAGATGGCCATACCAGATATCAGATTGGCACCATTTCCATTTAGAATAAACAAGACATCATAAAAAGTCTTCTTATGGAAACCTTGCATCAATATGGTTTCTCATGCAGAAGCAGTAGTGTTAAATTTTTTGTTTTAAAGATGCCTGTTGTACTGGCGATATTGAACATCAGATCAACAACATTTCATTTAGGAGCAACTAAACATTTCTATTTCTAGATGGCAGTTGTTCTGCCCTGAAAATCTGAGCAATGCTCCTTCAAAGGGGTATAACTCTGCAAGTCTTAACTATCAAACAGTCTTCATACATTTCAATCATCATGAAGTTACTGGCTGCAATAACAAAATATCTATGGCATATTGGTATGGGGTACTCTAACAATACGGGCAGATGGTTGTTTACTAACATTATGGTCTCATTTTGTCTTGTAATACATCTTTCCATTTCTCACTCCAATATTGTCATAAACTTCAAACTGAGTCATCTTTTTCTCTAAACAGACAAGACTATCACATAAAAAAGACCAACCAGCTGCAAATCATTACCCTCAAATTTTAATTTTGACTAACTGGCATTAATTGATTAATTTACAAATGGTTATTTTGCTCATTCATCCATCATCAAATTCCAGCTAATACAGTTCCAGCAAGAGATTCGTAACTATTTCATCGTTATAATTAAAACATTCATCTTCATGGTCAGTCAAGCAAGCATGATCCAATACTGCAAGATACTGATTATCTTTTGTATGACCATATCAAATATCTCCAGGGTAAAGAAACTGCCATTACAGTTGTGAATATTACAATGAAGTGATAACTGAAACTAACAGAACAACCTTTCCTATACCTTTTACTTCTAATTAATTTAGCATCAAATATAAGAGATGTGCTTAACGAGTTTCTGATCTATGCAGAACCCTTACTAAACAGATCATGCTTCTTGTGCAATAGCACTAATATTGGTTACAATTTAAGTTCCGTAAATAAAATGATGCAGAATTCCAATAAAACTTTGGGGAAAAAACCCACACCCTTCCCAATAACTGTAAATTACAGTCTTACAAGATAAAAGATGAAAGGCAAAGATGTTAAATTCTTTAAAAAAGAATATAAAATAAAAATACTGGTAAAATATAAAATACTTAAAATATAGTGCCAAGACCTGTCATGCAAAATAACATTCTTTTAAAAAGGCAAGTCTTTTCACCTTAAGTTCTTTAATTAAGATCACACACCAACAAAAAAGAAAATTCAGTCTCGCACAATGGAAGTCATGTACTCAACAAGAACGTCTTCCACTCAAAGTGGATAATAAGCAGGCACTCTGGTGAAGGTTCTCACTTCGAGAAGTATGCATTGGTCTGGTATGCATGTCCTGTAATAATATTCATCTATTCATGTTATCTTACCTTGAAAATCTTATTTTCCTTCAAAACTGCTTTAAGCATTCTCAAAATGACAAATCCATATATAGCAATTATACTCTAAATTGCCAGATCACTTAGACCGATTCAGGAATTTAATTGCAGAAAACCATTATCTGGAATATGTCTAATTATACATTTAAGGACTTAACAACATCTAAACCAAGCTTATCAAGAGGAAATAAGCAAAATAATAAAACCAACACTACAAGAACTTTTAAAAATAGTGTCAGAGATGTTGATTACTTTCTGGCAAATTCAAGTCAACCTAGTTCAGTTTATTGTAAAAGGGAATTATCTGTGAATAATTTGATTTATGGCACCCCAATTTGACGTTCATGACTTTTTTGTCTCCCTTTGCATGCTTTCCAGTAGTAAAAATAAAAGCCTTTAATCACTCACTGCTTTGATGTAGTACTGATTAATTGTACAGCTATTGAAGAAATTTATTGGTTACTTCTGCCTACTGTCTCAAGATAAAAAGTAGTTTTTCTTTGATCATTACCTCTAACAGTCTCCCTACTTGCTCTGTTTAGAGAGCTGCTTGATACTGAGATGATTCTGTTGGCTTTTTTGACTGCTGCCTACTGGCAAAACAGTCTGACCACTCAATCACCACACTTTTGGTACAAGTAAAACACTCCTTTGTTTATCTTCCAACTTTTATTTTCTTTCATTACCAGTTTTAAAAAATCTTGCTTTTTGTATGGATACTTTTGATACTATTATTTAACATTATGACAAATTTTGAAAATATGGTGTCTGGAATTTTGGATGGTTCAACTATTTGGGTAATTATGGTAATTTACTGGCATATAGTCAAGATCACTGTGTACCCTCTGTACGCAGTGAACCATATTTTAAATGTACATTATCATTTCAAATAATTTAACTTTTTCAGAGTCAAATAGTCACCAACCACAATTAAATTATGATGTCAATTAAATACTGGTTGTTTCAGATGGTCTGACACTCATCTGCTCAATAACCTTTAAATTATAACATACTTTTCCAACATTTAAATATTTAATGACGTTTTTTCTCTGAACCTTTTGAAACAAACAGCATGGAAGTCACCTGACTCAAAAACATGTATAAATCTGTCTGGAAATTCCTGGCATTTGACACATTCTCAACATATCACCTGACCTCATAAATGGACTTCCAAGTACAAAAGTCTATGCAAAACTCGGCCTCCAAAACGAAAACATCAAATCGGCATTAAATTAAGACTTGCCTACAATCACTTTAGGTCTGCATGGTGGAAATGTACCATATATACTCGCTTATAAGAGTTTATATTTAAACTGCATAGACCCAGATATGCTGTCACATAATGTGCAGGAGTAATCAGTAGAACAAGCAGCACAGATCTGCAGGTGCATTATGCTATGGCAAATCAGGACCTTTGTTCTTTGCATTTTGCCTCGACTTATAAGCGAGTATAATAGTTATGTGAAATACTTATTAATCTTCTTGCCAATTTAAACAGAAAACTACATCAACATGCATTTATCTTAATGAGAAATTGATAAAAACCTCAATAAATATTTTTCCACACGAACACGAACATGATGTAAGATGTAAGATTAACAAATTAAACAATTACAAATTGAACAATTTAGCACACACATGGAATATTGATAAAAATAACAATGAGCAATGGATACTATAATTGGATTTTTTTTAGTTAGATTGAAGTCATACAAACTAATCCTTAAATTGAAGCAATTAACCTAATTTCCCGTTTGCAGTTGCCCTGCCAGTGAGTAAGGTAAACATAATCCAACAACAAATTTTTAGTGTAGTAGTCCAAACATAAACAAAGTGGTCATAAATTCTCAAACCTGATTTCCATAAAACAGACAATGCCAATCATCAATAATTAGGAATTTATTGGGTGAGAAATCTGATCATTGCCAGTCATAGCCAGCTATCATTGCAGTTAACCCTAGATCACTCAATAGCTTCTATACTACCAAAGAATACTAGTCACAGTTTGTCAAGTCAGGCAAATTAACTGCTAGTGATCCCCAAAGAACAAGCTGCTTTGCCAGGTGGCACAGGAACAGCTGCTTGACAAGCGCTACTGTCGTCACCACACATATAGGGTATATTTACGACCTCATCAAGCAATGTCACACTCCATGAACAAGTCCAACTGCATATTGCACAGACCTAGATCTGCAACCTAGGTCTGTGCAGTTTGCTAGGAGAAATCAGCAGAATAAACAAAAGAGATCCTCATCTTCAGGTCAAGCATGCTACAGCAGATCAGGATCTTTGCTGTTTGCATTTTCATTCAACTTATAAGCAAGTATATACAATCATTTTTTATCATATAATAACATGTATTACTGTCAACAGCTTTATGAAATTGAAATAAAACCTTGTATACCCTGCAAATAACAAAGTACCATCTACACTCATTGCACAGACCAAGATCTGGTGTGCATTATGTGACAGCAGATCTAAGTCTGTGCAGTTGGGCTCATCTAATAAGTGAGTATGTATGGTAAAGTTTTGAAAAATGTCAAGTAATTTTTCTAGTTTGTTAAATGGTTAAAATTTTTCAACCATATTAATTTCTTAAGTCAGTGGCATGTTGAATAAAAGTGCCAAACTGTTAACAAAAGGAAAATCTGATATCCATTGCAAATTATGACATGGCTTTTATTCAACAGCAAGATATTTATCTATCTTGTCTGGCAACTGAGTAAATTTTGTCTACCAGAGCTGACAGACTGCAAGCTGTTACACAAATATATATGTAGGTATTTCTTTAAAGCAATTACTTTTTATTGAATATACTCTATGAAGAGAAACTGGAGATGGAAAACAACAGATGTGCAGGGTATAAAGAAGGAGCTGTACAACAAAATGAATGAAAACAATAAATTGCTCTGCACCCTTCTTTTGTCTTTATACTCCCTAATAATGCATAGGTCATGTAACTGATCACAGACTGCTCTTGTTTAATGTGAGCCACATTTTGTGTACAATATCAGGCATACAAGTGGTCTTGCAGATGAACTCTTGTAACATTTTAAAGTACAAAAAGTATTCTCACATTCCCCCATTTATATCTACAGTAGGTGGTAAATGAGAGGACAAAGTTACCAGCCAAGTCAACACCCCTTATCTTCTAGGGTTAAAAAGTGCCATCACCTGGTGAAGTATTTGATGGTGTACAGCATGCCTGTGCCATTACTCAACCATGGTTTCTTTTGTTGGGCTGATGTTATTATAGACCAAGTGGACAAACTTGTCTTTCCATGCAGTTACTGTAACTTGTTCCCATCGATATACACTGTTTTAACCACTCCTCTGGCAATGTTTCTGGGATTTTTATGACATCAGAACATCTAGTCTCTACAATCAGTTTCGGCTGTTCTGTTTTCATGACTTGAACAGAGCAAGGCTTAAAAATTACTGTCCACATAATCATGATCATTCTCGCCAGCAAATCTTGTCAAGACCATTAAAACTTGGGGATCCTAGGTCAAACTTGGTTCCTCAACCTTCCTCATGTCGAATATATATACAAATTCTAGTCATAAATGATGAGAGGAATGTGTGAGAAGCTGTGGGAGTATACCATAGTAATAACATAAGTAACTAATGGACTGGCATAAAGCGTTGACATTTATAAAGCATTACATATTGGGATATTTTCTGTCAAGATCAAATTCTGTCAAGTGGTTTTGAGAAAGCGTTTCTGTTTATTCCTATATTTCGTATCATCTGTGCAAACTAAATAGTCTTTCTACCTAGTGGCTTTAGAGAAGCTGTTTAATTTGTTTCCAATTTTTAGTAACACTAGTCACTAGATGGTGGATCATAATCAGTATAGTTTGTACAGAACTGCCCTTCAAGCTGTAATGTCCTCGGCTAAATCTGGCTGAAATTTTAAAAGTTTAAAATTAAAAGCAGAAAGATGATCCATGACACAATGGATACAGGAGAAATACCAAAAGCTCACCTGGCTTTAGGGTCAGGCAAGCTAAAATAGTATGCTACGTCTCACCTGCACTACTGTAGGACATAATACAAGTCTTGAAAAGTCACTAATATGAAAAGTCAGAAATGGTCACAAATTTTTGCACAGTATCATTCAAACTGAATACAACCAACAAGTTTCATGACTTTACATACAACAGTGTCAAAGAAACTGAGTTAAATGTAAAAATGTAATAACTGGAGTACTCTTGCCCATGATTAGTACCCTCCAAGATAAGCACACTCATTAAGTTTCATGACTGTACATTACAGCTGTGTCTGTGAAGCTGAGATATGGAAACACAATTTTTCAACAGGACTAAAACTCTGCTGGTGTGGAAGAATTAAAGAATTTTACCATTTTTTTTCCTTTCAACTAGGCCCAACTAGACCACAGGATGAATGTGTGAGCAAGTTTCACACAAGTATGAAAACTAAGTCAGTGGGGCCTACTTTTGCCAGTAGCAAATAGTACCCTCCAAACTTGAAATAAATCACTTGCATGCTTGAAAATAAATAACTGACCTACTTTTGTCTCTGGTGAGAAGTACCCTCTTGAATACACCCATCAAGTTTCATCGCTTTAGATAAAAAGTGTTAGAGAAACTGAGTTAGATGGAAAAACATAATGCTGATGCCTGCAACAACAATGATGATGGCAAGAAATTTGTCAATGCCACTGTCAATATGACACAACCTACGTCAAGAACATAGGTCTTCAATCTGGATTTTCTTAGAAAGATGACACTAATGGAAAATCAAACTTGACCCATTCTAAAAATTTGGTTTGAATGTACCATCTCCTTCCAAAAAATAATGAGCGCAAGTGAAAATTAAAATGAAATGTTATGGAGGGACAAGAATGGCTCTTTGTACCCCCATCATAGACAGCAGGTAGCTCTGTATAGCAGAAACATAACTACAATACTTAACCACATTTTGTACTTGACAAGCTTATGAAAGAAAAATTGCATGTACATTCTGCAACAGTATTGTACCTATACAACCTTGCAAACATCTTAATAGAAATAATCATGGGGGCTATATGTTTCTACCAAACACCAAATAATCGCTTTTTTTAATGGCTTGTTTTGATGAGATGAGTATACATTGATAGCTTTGAACTAAATAACTAGGGGAATAAGTGCAACTCTTATTTTTTTCCATCAGACAGCAGCTTCCTTTCCACAATACAGTGGTGTAGACACTGATGAAATTCAGAGTTGTCACAAACCTAATACTGCTGATTAGTTCCAAAAAAAACATTCTTATAATGGACAAAGCATACCAGTGTGCAAATGACATCCAAGGAGTGCAAATACATTACTGCAGCATATTATGAAAAAGAAACCATTTGCAGTATGGTAGCCCAAAAACTAGCTTCAACATGATCAAGAATTCTATGGGTGTTACCAATTGTAAATGTTGTTGGCAACAGTGACTGTTGTTTAACAAATGTTGTAGAATTCGAGCCCAACCTGCTAACATTATTATATATGACTACAGAAGATGCGATGAAATAAGTTCTATTCAAATTTTGAGAGCATACAACTTTTGATCCTGCATGGAATCTTTAGAGTTCAATACTTCAGCTAATCTAAAGGTACAGAACGATCCTGTGAAAGCAGTATCTCACCAGAGTTATTTCATGCTGTTGCCACTGCTGCTGGAAGTTGCCTTTATTTTTTTCTCCATAGATAATAAGGTAATAAAAAGAAAACGGCTCAAACTTGCACTTGAGTTTTAAAATCTGGCCAGAACTGCTCTCTGAATTCCCAAGTTCAGAACAGTCTCAACACGCACGCACACACACACACACACACGGTACATCAATTTTTCTTGTACAAGTCTCCCAATTATACCCAACACGATTTTAAAATGAGTATTCAGCTATTAAACAGACCAGTTTGCTTTACCCTCTCACAGTTTTCTCTATGTTCAGCGAGGATGGCATCATATTTTATGGAGGTCCCTCGATAACTCACACCCTCACGTATAGAGCAGTCTATATTTTTGGGCCCCGTTGTGCTTGAGTTATCGAGAGTTGTATATATGTTATCACTGTTTTTGATTTTATATACCTTATACTGAATACTAAAATTTTTCCTTTCATATTTGATTTTCTTAATGTAACATCCGTCTTGGAGAGTTTATCCTCCTGACATTTTTGGACAATTCTATTGTATATGTTTGAGCTCCATCTTTGTTTGGCACCATAAAGCCATCATTATGCTAAGGTGCAGTAAAATGCTACTATATAGATGCATAGGAAAAACACATGCTGCATAAATTAAGGATGTAACAATGTATAGGTACATATTGGTACACTACCACATCGTAATTCATATAGATACAAAATCTATATTGGTATTTTCATTTTAGTTTTGTTAAACTGGTTGTGGAACTGTCTTTGTTTTCACAAAATATTTGGTACTATGAAACAAAACAAACCAGTCAAATGTGTGGTTCAGTCCTGACTGATGGTCAGTCATTCAAATAAGCCAGAACCACAGGAATTTGGGTTTTAAAAAAATTCTTGGTAAGGCATGACTTACAGTGTTCTGTTTGTCATTTATCTATTTATCTCTCACTAACACTGAAATTAAGTTTATAATGCTGAATCTGTAAGCCTGCAATTAAGCTCTGCCCAAAGCTAATCTGACGTAAATTATAGGTTCAACAAGCTTTCCGACATCACTTCTAAAAAAAATTCAGTGAGAACTGATTAAAATCCAATATTTTATCAAAATAATTAGATTTTTATCTTTCCTGAGGTGCTATAAAAAATAGGACAAAATCCTTTTTACAATTAGCCAATGAGATTAGCTGTTTAATGCTTTAAGAACTGATCAATCAGATTAGCTCTGATGATGCAGACATAACACTTTATACACATAATTACAATGTCAGTGAGTGCTGACAATAAATGTTTAACAAATCAGCTGAGGTGAACTATGCCTTTTGTGATTTTCATACTTTCCGACAGAGTATGGACCACTGACAAGCTTAATCCGTTGTCATTAGGTCACACAGTCCTTCCATTTATTGCCCAAATCTCTGGGGGCTCAACTGCATGAGCTATTCTGGTGGAACTAATAGTAATCTTTTCACACAAATATGTCCAAAGCATCCATCTGTGACAGCTGGTAATTACTTGTCTTTAAGTTGCAAACTCTCATCGATTACTTGGCCTGACACATAGAGCCTTCTCATTTTATTCCAAGATACAAACTCAACTGGTAGAAAATCTTATTTGTTAGAATAAAACTCACAGACTCAGCAAATCACACTCAAAGGTGGCATCACATAGCGAGATAGGGAGCATCCATATTGTTATATACTGTAAAACAATCATTGACACCGTAATGTATCTCAGTACGAGTTCAGCTGGAAATACTCTCCCATACAAAGAAAAAACAATTATTTTTTTTACGTGATTCAGTTCAAAGATGAAGTATGAGAAATACTTAAACTTTTTAAAATTTTTCTCGATTCTGCATTCAATGAAACAGTATTTTTGTTTTACTTCTTAATTTAATTCTTTGTAGTGCTTCAAGATCATTCAGGATCCCTAATTTGATAAACCTGATATAATTTCATGTAAAGATCAAATAAAGTCCGTCAGTTGTACACACCTATATTTTTGGAGGCACATCCTGCAATGACGAAGGCTGATCAAAACACGATGCTTGTTTTTGATCATTTTACAAAAGGATAGGACCACTCTGGTGGCCTAAGTAGTTAGAGTATCTGCCTCAGATGCGGGAGGTCACGGGTTCAAACCCCAGCCAAATCATACCCAAGACAAAAATGGTACTAGCAGCTGCCTCACTTGGTGCTCAGCATTAAGAGATTAGAGTTAGGACTGGTCAGCCTAGCGTCTGGATAATGTGACTGGGTGGGAGCTGATGTTACATGTCTGCGGCACTAAACTGCCACACTGCAGACATCATAGCAATATGTCTGAAAAATTGTTAAAGCTATGTTAAAAATCCAAATAACACACACACACACACACACACACACACACACAAGGAGAGATACAGCAGCAGATTAAGTTCTTTACTGATCTCTGTGGATTATCACTTAACAACTCAGCATCCTTGCCAGTAGCAGCAAAACCTGCTGATGCTGATGCTGACAAGCCTAATTTAACTCTAACTGATCTGGTTTCACCTTTCAATAAGCATGCAGCCTAAGTCAATTTCTGGACAAAATATCTCAGTGTTACCCAATATGCTTCCTCTCCCAGCTAGGCAAAAGATGTACACATATAGGACTGTGTACACAATGAAACCTGTCTTATTGGGAACCATATGACACCCAGCTAGACAAAAGATGTGCACATATAGGACTGTGTACACAATGAAACCTGTCTTATTGGGAACCATATGACACCCAGCTAGACAAAAGATGTACACATATAGGACTGTGTACACAATGAAACCTGTCTTATTGGGAACCATATGACACCCAGCTAGACAAAAGATGTACACATATAGGACTGTGTACACAATGAAACCTGTCTTATTGGGAACCATATGACACCCAGCTAGACAAAAGATGTACACATATAGGACTGTGTACACAATGAAACCTGTCTTATTGGGAACCATATGACACCCAGCTAGGCAAAAGATGTACACATACAGGACTGTGTATACAACGAAACCCTTCTTAGTGGGAAAAATATATGACACCTGTGTCTACTGGACAGCTTTTATGAACCACTTTAATTAAGTTTACTTACAGATTTAAACTGCATATAAAGGACATCTGTCTATACCTGACAAAACCTTTAATTTCAATGAGCATCATTTACAGATGGGTTTTCTCACATTCCTACAATACTGTTTGAATCATGTTTCTTTTCAGTGTAGAATAATGATGGCAAACGTCTCTTTCTCCACTTCCTTTATTTTTATGATTGTACTTAAATATGGGGAATGTTTCATTCTTCCAATCCTATAGTGCATGATCATATTTTCCAGTTAGAACACCAGTGGAATATACCTTCATCTTTCATCATGTGACTTCTGTCTTTCATTACATGACCTACTGTGAACATTTTGTACAGGACATGCTCCCAGATTTCCGTTATCACTTGAACATTCTTTTGCGATACGGGTAATAAAGATATGCATTAACTGCAACACATTCAGGAGCTTAAGTTGTGCCCTGCAAACAATACGTTCTGCACTGATCAAACTAGCAACATGTACAGCATCTGTAGCTCAGATTAGAATTAAAAAGACATTGTAATAGTCACTTTAAAATATTCATATTCTCAGTATTATTTAGGAAAGAAAAATCAATACCAGATCAATGTCCATCTTGTTTAATCTTCATTTCTTCACCAGTTCATATTTTTATCATTGTGTGAGATATCTTCACAATTCAGATGCTGTGTATTGACATTACCACCGAGGTCTCAAGCATTATTCTTTGAACATGATACGTGTTTCAACAACATTTAAAAATTACATCGAAAACCCAACATTTTAGGCTCTATTTTAAAAAGGCGAGAAAATCTGCAGGGGAATTTTGTTGCTTGAAAAGTTGCATCTGTATGCTGTTTTGACTTTGACCATTATTTTCCACTGTGGAGTGTGAGATAAAAATATCCTTCAATATGCATCAGTGTTGATAGAAAATTCCACCCTTAGTCTACAATGATGCATTAGAAAAATCCTATTATCTGTTCCTAATGATATCTGGATTTCATCACATGACCCAATAACGCACTGATAATGCACACAAATTTGCGGTAAACTCTTTGATTTCTATCATCGCTTGAGCACTATTTCACAATAGTCAAGATAAGCATCAACTGCAAAACATTTACATCATAAACTGATTGACTTAACTTTAGGTACAGATTGGTAATTTAAGTTTTACTATTTTTAAAATTCATCTTTTCATTATTATTTACAAAATGAAAACCAAATTCTACACAAATGTTGAATTGAGGACTTATCATTGTTTTGTCCATCTCTTTAATTTAAGGATAAGATTGGACTTTATTTGTTACCAGTGTTCACATTTGCATAACTGCACTAGATAAGTTCAGTACACAAAACTTCCAATGCTGTGTACTGTCATTTCTCAATAGTCTTTACCATTGTTCTTTAAATATTATGTTTAAACATCATTTAAAGCTTACTACGAATTTTCAGTGGAAACATAACTTCTTACACTCTACCTGAAGTTGAAGAAATTTTGGTGTTTTACTTTATGAAAGTTGCAATATGCCATTCTGACATTTATCTCATTTTTTTCTTGATGAATTAAGAAATATAATCCTTCATTATGCATCATGCTGGATTACTGTCAGCTGAACTACCATACACATAGATAAGCCTAAAGCTTTATTAATATCAACCATCATCATCAGAAATAAACGTTACAGTGGTTTATGAGATCTGTATGAGAACTGACCTGGAGCATCTCTGGTACTTAAAACTGTCAGTTTTCAACAAAGTAAATCTTTTTTTAAAAATGTTAGACACCTGTTTGATCTAGTCTGAAAGAGCAGTACATGTATCAGGGTTCAATTTAGGATTCAACTTGATGGGACCACTGGTCTATCAAAATACCACCAAGAATTTGACAGGGACCACTCCTTTTTCTTCATTACTTACCAAGTGATTACATGAGATCAGTCAAAAACCCCAAATTATACTTAAAATATTAATTATTTCTCCAATTAAAGCAGAATACAGTATATGAATTGTAATTATTTTCTAATCCAAAACAAAACATATACTGACATGACAAATTACAATTTATGCTGATATGTTTCAGAAAACAAAATAGAGATAACTTTGCCACTGCTTTCACTAGCATGAAGTATTACAAAGTCATCACAATGTTTTCTTCTGAAATCTGTTAAGCATTTTCTTGCTTGTGGACAGCCACGAGGATTTTGCTTGTGGACAGCCATGACGGTTTTGCTTGTGGACAGCCATGACGGTTTTGCTTGTGGACAGCTATGACGGTTTTGCTTGTGGACAGCCACGAGGGTTTTGCTTGTGGACAGCCATGACGGTTTTGCTTATCATTCATGCTCAGCAGATTCAACACCAATTGGTTCATGATCAATGTCACGATTCCATGCAGAATATGCTGTGTAACCTGTATTATCATCTTTGTGCAAATTGCTACATGAACTTGCTGACTTCAGGCTAAAGAAGCTAGTGATGCACATTTGTCATCTTTTATGGGTTTTTTATTATTATTGATACTGCATATATTTAGCATATAAAAGTGAGTGAAAGTGATGCAATATCTTGGAACCAAACTGCTGTAACTATGCAACTTGCTCATTTCATACTGCTAAAACTTCATTTCCATAGTATTTCAATGTGTGTCTCATTTATGAAGATGCTTCAGCTACTGGCAACTATACTGTTTCAGAAATAGCTTGTGATGTTGCCTTCAAGTACCAGATGTGCATTTCAGTTTGAAAAAAGTTAAATTATATCAGAAAAGAAGAATCAGACAAAGTTAAACATTGCGTAGTACATATGCCTCACTGCCGTTTTTAATACCATACACAATAATCTCATTCTCTATGAAGATTCAGTTTGGGCAGGCAGAGACTAATCTGCATGGACTAGATTTATATAATAATATTTTAAAAATGCCTCATTCCTGTGTTAGACACCTCACATTACATATTTTCCGTCCCACCCACTTGTGGACTGAAATGGCAGTAGTTGTTCTCCTTCTTCTTTAGATCTTGGCATCAGGGAAAAAAATAATCTGGGTGTGCATTCAAATCCCTGCAGATTCTTTATTATATGCAGACAACTGGACTAAAAATGCATTAAAAAATTTATTATGTGCATTCCAAATTAATGCAGAATATTTTAATTTTAAGCATTTTGTCCAAAGTTGACAGTATTGCTCCTGCCATAAGCACATTCCATTCTGTATGGTACATTCATACTGTCAGTGAATACACACACACACATACATTTCAAGATTCAAGTTTCCACAAAAAATGTTTATATGGTTCTGGTTACCCAACTGATCCTATTTTATCCTACCAACACTACATTGAAAATAATTAACATCCCCTACCAAAAAACCAAACACAAAATTCAGAAGTAAATAAAAAAAATTCTGGAAAAACATTAAGGGATGTAACTGAGATGTAAATCAAATTCAGGTGACATTTGCTTTCTAGTTTAGCCTTCATTTAAATCAGTCTGCCCCCCCCCCCATACCAATCCAAATTTTCTTTTTCTATGTAACCAGAACCTCATATTTTTTTTTTATTTGGCCTGATCAAGACTCAGTCTAGTAGTGTAAAATGTTTGCTTTGCTGTGTACAGAATCCTATTCATTAAAAAAAACCCTACATACAGATGGTACTCTAATTATGACTGAAAGTACTAGGCACAGTATGTGCATTCTATACTTGTCAATATACACTTTTTTCCTCGTTTCTGCTACAAGCCCTCCAGAAGCTTACCTTTACTTTTAAATAAAAGTATGACATTGTGTTCCCTATTAAATATTACATTACTTACCAAGTCTTCTGGGTCTCCATCCTTTGACTGTTCTCCCTCTCTCTACGTCAACAAGAACCCTTCTGCCATCAATCTTTTTGCCGTCCGCATGTTTGTAAGCAGCTACAAAAAAATGAGGATCGAAAGCAAAATGAGAAAATGTATATGGCTTTTCAAGCAGCATTTTGAAGCAAATATTGATGAAACAGCTTCCATTTCTACATTACTGGAAGGTCTGAGTATGTCTTTTTTCAAAAGTACTCCCATTATTGGCTCAATTCCAT
Organism: Megalonaias nervosa; assembly: GCA_016617855.1. NCBI lineage: Eukaryota > Metazoa > Mollusca > Bivalvia > Unionida > Unionidae > Megalonaias > Megalonaias nervosa. Next base: position 31,333 of record JAECUM010031852.1, read on the forward strand.
GATTATATAAAATGGCTTGATTCTGAATTTAACTCCAAAACCTTTCACTAGTGTAAGTGTTACAACCTTTGTTTCTGGAGAGATAAGAAGTACTTGGCTATTACTATCTTCTTTTTTTGTGTAATAATGAAGACCCATTAATTCAATGTAAACTGGAAGCTGTTTTAGCAGTAATTTTAGACATTGGAGCAAGTGACAAGAAAACACCAGCAGGAAGATTTGTGAAGATAAATATGTATTCTCTGGGACCTGAAGTCAACAAATCAAAGAATTTTCATGCCCTGAAAATTAACCTAAAAACTGCTGCATTACCTAACCCCCCCCCCTTCTTTGAGAGAATTACTTGAAGAAAACCTGTCACATTTTGTACTCATGTCAAATTTTGTACTAAAGTTCAGAATTGATTATCGTGTAACAATGTCATTGCCTATAAAATATTCCCATTCTTATTTTTTTAATATTAAACCGATAATCAATCCTAACCATTTGCTTAACATCAGTGTATCCTCTAGGGGTGCAAAACTGGAGTCAAATATCCCCTTGATGTCAGAACTGGAAGTCAAACGGAGCAAAACAACTTTGGCGTCAAAAACTACAGGTCAAATTAAACATTTAGGGTGCTCTGATGCACAAAGGAGGGTAAAGGGAAACACTGTATTAAACATGGGCTCAAATTATACCTTCAAACAGAAATGAAAAATTTAAATGCATACTCTGGCATGTCAAAGACAAAAATCCCCACATGGGATTCATGGCAATGAATGTCTTAATGGTACCTGACCTACCAGCTATGAATTTAGTTTTTATTGTGTAAAAGAATTTTTGTGAAAAAAGTAGATCTGTGGATTTAAAGCAGGCAATTTAAGCATCTAGTTGGAGAAAATTGTTTTCTTTTGCCTAAATTGGCAAGCAAATGAGATGTTTTTATAAAATTGAGGTACCATATTAGGAATGGCAATTGAGAACAGTCATAAGATACATGGTTGAGAAAAATCATTAAATATACAGTCAATGTTTCCAATAAATGAACAGCTGTTTCGCAACACAAAATACAAACCTGCTTTCAAGTTCTGAAGGACTCGAGACTATATTCCAATACTTCACCTACATGCTAGCGAAGAAATGTAACTTAACGGATGTCATGCAAGTACATGGTTAAAATTAAACAAGCGGCAAAATTCTGATAAGTTTAATCCATTTGTAAAATGGCTTGTGAAGATACAAATGCATCATGGGGCAGAGAAGTGGGGGAGGGGATGTCTTCTCAAAATATCTAGTAGCAAACATATGTGGTCACATTTTTCACCAAACAGTGGGCATCAAATCTGATACTTATTACTGTGAATTTCATTTCAAAATCTGAAGCAGTTCTCATGGGTTCCCAAAAGAAAAAGCAAGAAATAATTACTGGTGTAATATTGTCACATGATCCATTGATAACTTTACATGATATTCTGGTGATCTATGCTGATGAAGAAAGGCACAGAATTGGGTTCAACACAAAAAAAAAATACCGACAAAATGTAAAGTGGACAGATGACCATAATGTCTTCTTTTTAAAATTAAATCTTTTTGTCATTTATGCTGATTTCACAAAATATTCTGGCGTCTTGCATAATCCATAGCAACAGCTCAGAATCTGGCACCACATGATCCATGAAACTTCTTGTTAAGTGTGTGTGCATGTGTTTGTCAGCGTAACTTGTTAAATTGAGATTTTGTTCATTGAGATTTTGGTTATTAACTGCATTAGATTGTTAACAAATAAGTAGTAGAAAACTGTATTGTAATTTAATTCTGGGAACAAGAACAAAATCTTGTCCTTCTCAACTTTCAAATCTTTGTATGCATGGCAAACATGAACACATCAAAACACATGTAAAATAACATACAAAATACACCCATTTGTCCTCCATAGCCCTCCTAGTACTTTGAGTTTTTACTTTCATTTGTCTGAAGATGCAGTGATTCCAAAAGGAAATGTTTATGGTTCATTTCACAAATTCTTGTTTGACGACTTTTCTAAACCTGCCTGCAATGAGATCCAATCAGATTCAAAATTTTAACGTACCTTTTAGAATCTGAGAGTATAATACTGCAAGCAGTCTCTTCTGGCATCAAGACAAGATGCTGTAGTAACTTGATAAGTAGGTAAACTGGCTGCTTGGGATCTAACTGGATTGTCTTGTTTTCATTTTACCGGAATCTTGTGTTTGGTTTTTACACCATGTTTTGGTTATAGTGCTCTTCGAAATTATTTAATACACTGACATTTAGGCAGTTAGCCAGGGTCACATGGCCTGCTTTGGCTTTCAGCAATGGAAACAGTGTTTAACATGATCTGATGTTTTTGCAGTGATGGTAAATCAAAGTTTTATACAATATTTTCCTGAAGTTTTCCTTCTTTCTTTGCCAAGTCCACCAAGAGCTGGGTTACTGTCACCAGTTATAATGAAGAGTTCCCCTTTGCCTATCCCAGTTCTTAAACGTGCAGTTTATTGTTCCAGAGAAAAATTTTTTAAATGTGATCATCTGTCCACTACAGTCAAACCCAACTCTGAAAAACTGAATCAGCATACATAAAGGTGTATGTACATTATGCAAGATTTTTAAAAATCTTTCAACAAATTGTTGGCATCTTCTGACTTACCTGGAAATGGACGGCATTTTTCAAACAAATTAAGTGCAAAATAATAAGTTTGAAGAAGCAATAAAATAGTTACAGAGTTGTGGTATAAAAAAAATACTTGTACAAAATGTATTTGCATGACTGGGCAATTTTCATATACCTACCTAGGAAAACAAATGGAAAATAATGTTAGATAAGACCATACAATATCATCTTTTCTGAATCTGGGACTGTTGGTACAAAATCTTGTTTTTGCAAATGGGGACTTTTAGATCAAAAAAGATATTTTACTTTGTCAGTAAACTTCACAACACAAAAAAAATTAAAAATTCTGGGCAACTTACGTACTAACCTACCATTTAGGATCCCAAAATCCCACACCCTGCAATGGATGATGTGCAATGACGGAGCCTTTCGAAGGCGATCTTGCAATCAGTCCGTCTTTTATCCTTATCCTTGGCCAGGACTCCCAAGGGAGCTAACTTACCAACTCCCAGGGGAGGTAACTTACCTGGCTTACCAGAGCCTATTAGAGGCTTTTAATTGACATATAAAAATTTAATTTTTCTTAAATTATTAATTTTTAATTATTCTTACTTTAGAGAAAACAAAATCTGTTTATAAAATACAATTATGTACTGATTTTAAATATGGAACTTAATGATACTATAAAAAAGATGGACTAATTTCATGTTTTTGAATAGATCTAACAAATATCACAGCTAGGTCCAGTGTGTCCAGTTCTGATGGTTTTCTGAGTTTACTTGAAAAACAATTGGTTTGTCAATTTAAACGTAACACTTACTTTATAAAAACAATTAATTACTGAAAGAAAATAAAGTGATATGTGAAGATTAACACATTATGAAGGGCTGTTTAAAGACAAAAATTACTAAACAAGCATGCAGCTATATTCTTACGCGGAGTTGGGATAGACACACAAAACTAAACTGTGACCAGAATTTCATCCCACCCCCTATATTATATGAGAAACACACTTCATAAATATTCCTATATTCCAATTTGCAATAATCAATTTTACTTAAGACAATAATATTTGATCTTTTTTTAAATTTTATTTTTTTAGGTTGAGATCAAATGTATTTTTTTCTTTTTTAACACATCTTTTACTTTAAATTTTGTTTCTTTCATATTTGACTCATTTAAGTCCTTTTTTTGTAAAATATTGGTATTGTTTTGTTCTTACCACCCATATCTTACCACTGTTATACAAACCAGTTTTTTCAAGAACAAGTAGGATAAAGGTATCATGATCGGGACCATCATGTTTCGCTCAGTCTGAAGTAAAAATAATACAGACAATTTAGAAAACCAATCTAATTTCAATTCAATTAAAACATCAAATTATGACAGAAGATTTTCTCACTTACCATCCAGCAAGTTATGGTACATTAACAGATGATTGTGTTTTGTGTCTCAGTTTTGGACTTAACAAATCTCCAACCCATGTAAACTTACCCCATTCTGGCTAACTCTCCTTTTATTTATAGTATTTTAGGGGTTATTATTTGGTCTCCTTTAATTGTGTGCAAATGATGACTGTTCACAAATGATTATGAGCAAAACATTGCAGATATTACTGGTATGTATTAGCAATTAACAGCACATCTGCACAATAAAGGCTATATGGTGCTGATTAAAAGGAAAGTTCCAAAAATGCAAATGCAAAAGAATTGCACAAAAAACTTAAGGAAGATAAAGTCTTCCAAATGCATGTAAACATGGAGAAAAACAGTATAAAATAACTAAAGGTTAAGATGCAAAAAGTCTCTAAATGTATTAAAAATTCTCCAAAATGTAAAACAAATGATTAAAAAATAAAGGTTAAAAACGATACAATTATTACAGATGAATCAGAATGTAAAAATATAAGGCTAAATAATTATTCATAAGTTTCGAATCATTGATGTTTCATGCCAATCAGAACATGACTCTACGTGGCCAAATTTTACAAAGCAAACATAACAAAGACTACTTTATGCATTTCATTCCTAATACAGTACTATTTCAGTTTATCACTAAGTTTTATTACATGTAAGCCCTTTCATATTCCCTCCGATTTATCTGCACCCAATATATCCAACAATACATCTATTCAACAATATTTTCCTGTGATGATCACTCATTACATCTCCTCCATTCACCTCTAATCAGCACTGTTTCTCATATTCCTGTACCTGCCTCTTACCACGGCAAAACATTCTGCTCAATTCATTCATTTTAATTCAGTAACTCAAATAGTGTTAAACTTAATTTCTTTCAACTATCATCAATTATGAATGTATATATCCACAGACATGGTTTCCAGTCTGAGTCTGATAAATAGTTCTAAATTCAATGTTATTTTCATGCCCTGACAGTGTTGGGTCATAGTGTTAAAACCTCACCAACTCAAGACATGAAGAGGAGTCCCTCATAGGGTCTGATGCTCTAATGCCCCCCCCCTCCAGAGTCCATTTCCTCCATCCTTTTTTTTTTGTAATTGCAGAATATTGAAACCATCTTAAATATTCTTGAGAAACTCCAGCATACCCAATTTTACAACTACAGTATTTTCCAACATGCTCGAATCAGCGTGTTCACAACATACGTAAAGTGCAGGACAAAATTCTCTTGTCATTGCCTTCCAACCTGAACCTGATACAATGGATAGGATATCATTGAACTTGCTTCAGACAATGTAAAGATATACACACATCCTAAATTTATATTTATAACATTACAGGGATGGGACCACTGACCCATAGGAAGCTACTGGCAAGCTTTCTCACATACCCAAGTTGGTCTAGCTGAGACCTGAACTCACATGGACAGAGATGCAAGTGATCTGTACAGGCAAGTGTCTTAAACCCCTCCATCACCTGGGACCCTGACATATCACAAGAAGTCTCTAATTTAAAACACCATGTCAATGTGAAACTGGGAATAACAGCTAAAAAGTTTTAAAGTAAAGCGAAGTTTAATGATGCTCACCAGGTTGGGGGTACAGTGCACAGCAAAAAGTATCAGCTACTCACCCAGTTGGGGGTACAGTGCACAGCAAAAAGTAATCAGCTACTCACCTAGTCGGGGGTACAGTGCACAGCAAAAAGTAATCAGCTACTTGGGCAACTTTAGATGGATCAATTACCTGGCTAGCAACAATTGGGCAATATCCTAGACAATACCAACTATGGTGGCTATGTCCAAGGTCAGATCACCATTTTCATTTAGTGGCAACAGGACATAACAAGAACACTTGTGTACTCTTTGAGAGTCTTTTATCATGTCAAGATAAGAATTCTTCCATTATTCTGCTTTATGAAGTTAATCTATTTATCTAGCCCACAGCAGTTTATCTATCTATCAAGCCCACAGGAGTTCATTTTTTTTATTTAGCCCATAGTGGTCAATCTATCTAGCCTGCAGTAGTTAATCTATCTAGCCCACAGTAGTTTATTATTTTATTTAGCCTGCAATAGTTAATCTATCTAGCCCATTGTAGTTTATTATTTTATTTAGCCTGCAGTAGTTAATCTATCTAGCCCATTGTAGTTTATTATTTTATTTAGCCTGCAGTAGTTAATCTATCTAGCCCATTGTAGTTTATTATTTTATTTAGCCTGCAGTAGTTAATCTATCTAGCCCATTGTAGTTTATTATTTTATTTAGCCTGCAGTAGTTAATCTATCTAGCCCATAGTAGTTTATTATATTATTTAGCCTGCAGTAGTTAATCTATCTAGCCCACAGTAGCTCAGTTGGTAATGCATCAGACTTAAAATCCAAGGGTCACAGATTCAATATCTGCCCATGCCAACCCAGAATAGCTGCCTCTGTGTGGAATCACCCTGTCCTGATGAAAAACACCAACTGACCTGGCATTCAAGTATATACTTTTCTACTGCATTTATTAGATATCGACAAAAACATCTAATTCCATTCAACTTTAAAGGAAAATGTGTCTATTACTTAGGACTTCCTGTCAATGAGCTGATGGCTTTCTGACTACAATTACAAAGATGGTGCTAAAGCAGTCGAGTACAGAGCTTGATAAATTGACATATACTTGTGAGGATGGCTTTGTTTTTAAGACTGATTGAAGAATACAGTTCACAACATTATATCATTCACCTAAAACCCATAAAACATGTATTAAGCAAAAGTGATTCTTTTGAAACCCCTGATAAAAAATATATCCTCCTACCACCACCAATTTATACTATTTTATTCCCCCCCCAAACCAAGAAGTCATCCTGCCTCATTGGAAGAGATCACTGTACAGACCTATATGTTGCAACTAACCACATCTATTGTTTCTTTATAGCTGAAGTTCATCCCCAAATACTGCAATAGGTAGTGCTGTACAAACCTTCATTTGGACAGATTAGTAGCAAACCCTTGGCAATCCTAACCTCTATCAACAATGAATAAATATCTTGACCAATAAACAATGTGTACACAAGCAGACTTTTGCCACATACATTAAAACCGCACACATAAATCTTTGCATGCAATTCTTATCAATGCATAAAACTCATTTTCTAAAACCAAACCAGAAAATCTAGATCTTCTGAAATCTTAAGATTTTCCAAAATAAAACATGAAAGACCCATATAATTATAAAACTGATCACTCTTTTTCTCTCTATGCTTCAGTGATCTTGTAGTCAAAATGTATGTATGTATGTATGTATGTATGTATGTATGTATGTATGTAGAGAGAGAGAGAGAGAGAGAGAGTGCATGAGAGAGATAGATAATGATTAGACTCTCTCTGCTTCAGTTGTCCTGAACCCAAAGTGTATGTGTGTGAGTAAGGTTTGTTCTGTTACCATCAGGCAATCATGTTAAATCCGGATCAAAAGGCAAATAGAATAAATATGCATGTAAACGCAAACTATCCTGAAAAAAAAAAAAAAAATAAAAAATGAGCAAAAATATTGTGTGGTACAGTAGTTATCACTGACGTAATCTAAAGCCATTAGCAATGTGAAAATCACAATGGGATTTGCTATCTAAATTTGCTTGGCAAAAAATTTGTTTAAAAAACAAAACAAAGTTTGAAGAAGATCGCATTTAAAGACCACAACTCCTACAAATGATGATGTGGAATGCTTCAGATCAACTCATTCAAGGTCTATTCAATGGGACCGCTCTGGTGGCCTAGTGGTTAGAGCGTTAGCCTTGGATGCGGGAGGTTGTGGGTTCAATCCCCAGCCATGTCATACCAAAGACTTACAAATATGGTACAAACAGCTGCCTCGCTTGGCGCTCAACATCAAGAGGTTAGTGTTAGGACTGGTCGGTGTGATGTCAGGATAATGTGACTGGGTGGGACATCATGCTACATGTCTGCGGCATGATGCCTCTGTGCTAGACATCACTATAAACTGCCACACTGCAGACATCGTAGCGATATGACTGAAAAATTGTTAAAGCTACGTAAAAAAAAATCCAAATCCAAATTCAAATCTAAATCTATTTAATGGAAAGGCACTACTTCAAAAGAAAAGTTATGTTGCAGACAGAAATATTAGGAGGAAGGGTCAGCAGGTTTCCATAACACTTTTGCATGAAATTAATCTCTTAGAAGTTCTCATCAATGGTGCCTGCCAAATTTAGTTGAAATGCAACAAAGTTTAGTAACGTTTTGTTGTGGAAACCAAAGTCAGAAGGACAGGTAATCAGGGGCCATAACTACTGTAACTGATGTCCCTCACTGAAAATGTCATCATTCTGAAGTCACATGCAAATTGGCTTGAAATCCAACAAATTTTGGTGCAGTTATCTTGTGGAAACCATTGTCAGGAAAAGACAATCAATCAGGTGGCCAAAACTCTTGAAAATGGGACTGTAACTCTTAAAAGGCGCATTCAAGTCTGTGAAACTGTTCATATCAATTTACACCAGAGTATCTTGAATGGTTTTGAGCTATGCCAGATAACATCCCAAATGAAGACATGAATCTGATTATCAAAGGTCCTAACTAGTTAATTAAAGCCAGTGAGACGAAATGCATAAAGGGCTCATCTGTGTCTATGAGACAATCTATAAGTCTAATTGCATCAGAATAGTTCCTCAGCACAGCTGGTCACAAGAATCTTCTTTTGTAGCAGTTTAATACTCAAGGAAAAGGGCAGTAACTTTAACAAAATTGGACTTGTAAAGACAAAACAGATAAAAGGCACATCAACATATAATAGACAATTCAAATACTAAATGACGTCCATTTATAAGAAAGGGTTGCAGAACTATACTTATAACAAGTGTGAACAGACTGACAGATGGAAAAGGGGATGGTACTTTAGGACTCCAGCATCTCAACATAGCCATTAATATATTTCTAGAATGCCAAAGTTTAAAACAAAACCATTCCCATCAAAGTATTCTCATTGTATATATAAATGTGCAGCCTGTAATTCACTGATACATTTGAGGCTTTTTCGGATGGTAATCACAGCACTCAAGAAACTCAACAGCAATATTAAACATTCCTTGCAAAGAGGAGTGTAGGGTGAGAATACAAGGAGACGTGTTTATTAAGCTGACAGATGTGCTTTGCAAAAACTGAAAAATAAGTTCCAACTAAAATTTCAAAACTCACATCTCTGGATTGAGTTCATTTATATGATTCAAATGTACCAAAAGTAATCACAGCTGTGACTGGTCAATTAAGAATACTTTCACAGGGAAAGTTCCCATAAACAGAATTACTTACAGTGCATGTCTCTTTCATGTTCGTATTCAATGAAGGCATAGCCTCGAGGTTTGCCAGAGAATTTGTCACATATCAAGGAAATCTGAAAGAAAAAAAAGTTGAGTATCTTAATATTTTTTCCTGAAGGTTAAAAAAAGAATGAGGATTTGGCTCAATAACATGTAATTAATACATGAATATGGTTGAATAGTACTGACATTTTCAGAATACCAGTGTTTGATTTCTTTTGTAAATACAAATACCTTATAAAAAATTCATGTTCAAAACACAGATGAATTTATTTAATCTTGCCAGAACATAGCTGAATTATTCTAACACTTTTAACATTCGTTAAAACATGTATGAATTAGTCAACAACGAAGTGAATATTCAGAGAAAGTCACCTGGAAATCTGGCATAATAAAAACTTAAGATGTAGCAATAACCCCAAAACAAACAGAAACAATTGTTAGTTCTGTCTTGCCAAGACAAATCCTTCTGGGTGTTTTAAACAAATCTGCCTCCACCTCACCCTCACTTCTGCCCCATCTGAACTTTGATCCAATTATAACTAGAAAATAGTATATATTTTCTAGCCATGACTGTGTTTAAAGTTTGTTTAAAAGAACATTAATATAATTGCAATTTTTGTACACTGAACTTAAAATCCCTTCTCATGGGTCCAAAAATCGTAATCCTCTCAAAAATGATTAACACCTGGACACCTGTCAGATGTGTACAAAGTTTGATAAAGTTCCACCCAACCTTCTGGGAAGAGACAGAGTTGTGGTCAACAAGTCCACAAGGATTAAGACCATACAAATTAAAATTTTTGAGAACAGATTAGCATGATAAAATTTTGGCTGCCCACAATCTCTGCAGTGGTCCCTCACCTCCAGCTACACTTGAGGTCATGAGTAAACATTGTTATACAAGATTAATCAAGAAAATCTCAGATATCTTGGACTAATTCATTTGCAAAATTTGAGAACTGGTGATATGCTGAAAGTGCTTTTAAAACTCCCAACTGTTTGAGGGAGACATGGGTACTGTCTGAGTGAAATGTCAGTATTGTTTGAGGGTAACATTAATACCGCTCAAGGGAGACCTCTAAAACATCTTCTGATGTAACTCACATAGCTTGGTATTAAAGTGATTAAACAAATGCAATTAGAAATGAATTTGTGAAAAGGTGCTCCCTGTATATATATGGTTTGAAAGATGGAGACAATGTTGGAGCTGCCATTGCAACACCCCATGGCACCATCTCAAGCCAGCTGCTGCACAAAGCCTCCATTTTTACTGCAAAAATCATTCACATTCAAAGCTCCGAACTACCCTGAAATCTCTCCAACAAATTAAAAAAAGTTGTAATCTTTTTTGGATTCCCTTTCCACAATGAAAGCCTTGCAGAATCCTAAATCAGACCTGTTAATATCACACAACCTGTTGATATCCCAGGTATTGCTGGAGAAAAAGAGGGGGTCCTGGGTGGCTGAGTGGTCTAAAATGTTCGCCTTTAGGGATAAAGGCCAACCCACCTCAGTCCATGTCGGTTTGAGTCTTGGGCTTGGCCAATGTGAGAAAGGTAAACAGTAGCTTTCCATGAGTTGATTCTTCCTCCAACTGTTAAACTGGCTACCATGAATAGCCTATCCAGCACTGAGAAATGGTGTTAAACCCAAAACAACAAAAAATAAACAAAAGAAAAATGATGTTCTCATACTGTCTGGGAAAAGTATTCTGTACTACTGTTTGCCTAGAGACACTGGTATTAAGAATAATGAAAGGGCTGACAAAGCAGTCATCGATTTCCAAATGGACTATTCCATTGCTGACTTAAAATATCAATCAGCATGTACTTGGCAAAATATGTAAAATAAAAACTCCACAAACTTACCATGAAACCCACTATTGTTGAGTGGTATTCCTTGTATAGAAGAAATCAGAAAGGTGAGGTTGTATTGTTCAGGTCACATATCAGACATGCAACAACCAAACCCACCCACCCCCCAAGGGCGAACCTTGACTGGAGTGTGTACCTTGCCAGTGTCCACTGACAGTGGGGCATATTCTTGTCGAGTGTGTAAATTCCTCCTGTGCAAGACAGGTATTTTGACTTCATCTGCTTGAAAAGACTGGACGAGGACCTACCACTAGGGAAAATCATGGTCTTTTTATGGGAATGGAGTTTATACATTTTAAAACATCTTTAAAGGATTTTACACGTGTTGTTTTCATCTGTTATATTATATATAGAATATATGTATAGTATGTACGCTGTATCAATGATATACCACGAGATGTATAAATTTTTCATTAAAAGTAAACGAAGCTTGCTGAGTTTCCTTTTAATGAAAAATTTATACGAGTGGTATATCATTGATACAGCGTACATATTGTACATATATTTTATTCATATCACATACAAATACATATATTTGCCCTTTGAATGGAGTTCAGATTTACGACAGGCAGCTGTGTATTGACCGAGTGAATGAACTCCTCACATCCCCGAGTATGTCCGCTACAAAATGTAGTTCTATGCCTTTTGTGGCTATTCACAATTACCTTGCATGTTGATAAGGTAATTGTTTTCTTCTTTTGTTTCTATTTTTCTTCAGGTTTGATTAAATGAATATAATGCATACTTATGATATAAACATGAAAGATGGTTTTAATGATAAAAGTACTAAAAAAACACATAGTTACACCATTCACATGAACGCTGCCATTCACGTACCGGCACTTGGAAATTAAGGTTGAATATAAACTAAGCGAAATGATGAACCAAAAAGAGGTAATTAAAATATTTTAATATATTTACAGTTGATCAAAGTCATTATTCTGCTCTACTACCACCAACAATAAACTCTCTCTCTCTTTCACTGGTCGTCTCTCTCTCTCTCTCTCTCTCTCTCTCTCTCTCACACACACACACACACACACACACATCCTTTGGTCGGTTTGACTTAACTTTTACCATCATTCGTAAGTCCAGTGATATCGTGGGATGACACAAATGAAAAACCTCTACGTTCCTCATTTCACAGATATCAGCCCATATCTTGTTATGATGAGAGAGAGAGAGAGAGAGAGAGAGAGAGAGGGAGAGAGA
>JAECUM010031853.1:0-34698 GCA_016617855.1 Megalonaias nervosa
GTGTGTGTGTGTGTGTGTGTGTGTGTGTGTTAAAAGGCATACATGTACATGTGGGGGATAGCAAGCTTAATCTGGTTTTGTCATTTCAATGCCTTTTTCAGCACATTATAGGCTATATAAATGGCATCCAGCATGTGTGGTGGAGGAAGAACTCTGGTAGAAACACTGACTCACAGGAACCTACTGACAAGCTTTCTCACATACCCTTATTAACCAAACTGAGACTTAAACCTATGTGGACAGAAGTGATATGGGAGTGATTTGTAAAGACAAGTGACTTAGACAACTTTATGGCGTGTTTGTTTACTCACGCGCTCACTCACTCGATGTTGTCGCCCTCCCTGCTGCTATGTGGGTGTGCTTAATTAAATCATTATTATATCAATAATGGAATCTCACACAGCTAAACTATCTTGACAGCAACTAGAGGCAATTAAAAAATATCTTTCAGTCCGTGATTCTGTCAAACAAAAATTGCAAGAGTGTCAGGAGTCTCAGGTGGAATTTACAGAGGGTACAGAAGAGTTATTTAAACCACTTGTCGAACCAACAAAGAAAATTATTAAAGCAACTGAGGCAACACAAAAAGCTCTTGAAATATTGCCCATTGATATTGCTGGGCATCTTCAAGCAGCTCAACCACCACCCGGGCAACCTCCTCAACCACCACCTGAAGTTCTACCACGGCCTCCGTCAAGAGCCAGAATTCAAATTGTGGATAAATTCACACCTGAAGGTATTGCCACTATCAGAGATCAAACCCAATTACTTGATATTGCCACATTTCGATATAATATGAATAATTATGTGAAACCTGAACACGTTAAAAATATGAGACCTGCCGATTGGATTAAGGATGTATATCGCGTCGCCGTTGATATTTCGCAAAGCAGAACTGAGGAAGATAAAAATAATTTAGGCATCTTTAACAATGCAGTACGCAAGTATATTGAACGAGTAAGACAAGAAAAAGAACAAAGAGAAGATGGAATGAAGTCTAAACTTAAAGAAACTAGACAATCAAGGAAAGCCTCAAACATAGGGGAAAAAAAGCAGTGGAAACAACTGAACAACCAACAAGACCACAAAACCCAATTAGAAAAAACATTTGAAGAACAATTTGTACCAATATCAGCCAGTGAGGAAGAAGAATGGCAGGACACCACCGGTGTAACAGGAAGTGGTATTGGTACAGGTACAAGGGTAAGTGGTCTGTTACGTATCGGCTCATTTAAAGTAACACAAAGAAAAGAGTGACAACAACAAGCTTTGTAAATTTTAACAAAAATAATTTATTTCCCTAGAAAACAATGTGAAAATGTAAAAATATGAAACAAGACTTACGATTTATGGAGAAGATCCTAAAATGTGTCCTAAAATTGTGAAAAATATAAGTCCTGTGAATAAACAGTTCTAAACTGAAGTAGTCTGAATCTCAATTCTGTTCCAAGATGGCGGATGATGACGTCAGACGAAGGTTAAACACAAATGTCCAGAATTTTCACTGAATCACAATTTGTATTGTTCTGTTCCAATTTAGAATTAATTTCAGCAAATGTCTTTGTCCAAAGCCAGTTGTGTAGTTCTCCAGGGAAAATAATTATTATTTAAAAGGTAGATGAAGTACAGCTGTCGACAATAACAAAACACGTTATTCTTCATACGTACGAATGAACAACTCTTTCCAGCACAAAAGAATACCTTCTTCTTAAGGTATTAGAAACTCTATAAAATGTTACAATGTGACTCTCTAAGATGTTAAAATATGACTCTAGACTAGTTCGCAGCTACCTGAGTATTTTAAAGCAAACTAATACGTTATTTCATGTACATGCACGAAGAAATCATGGAGATTTCGAAATATCGCCAACGTAGTATAGAATGTCAACAGGTATTATTAGTAATGACCGTGGTCACAACCAATCATTTACATAGCTATTTCCGACTGTTTACTTGAATCGACAAAACCGTCATGCAAAAATCGTGCTTACGTGAGTCACATTTACGTTCTAAATAAACACGATATTTCTAACAAAATATCAGACCCTGCGAACATAATCATAATAATAATTTTATTTAATGATATAAAAATGAAATAAAAATGAAATAGAAAGAATTAGAAGAATTCAAATTTTAACACACATGTAATTTAACTACAGGGTCGTAACAGGTCTTATTACTCCATATCCCAATAATGTCCTTGCTGATATTGAATGACTAGAAATTCTGATTGGCAGAAAACGAGCTGGTAATAATTCCCCAGAAATCATCAATGAAGCAGCTGATATTTGTCAGAGATTATTTACTGGCGGTATCATGGATATTAATGTTTATCGATCCCTCATCGATGAAATCACCGATGATTACCGCAGTGATTGATTAAGGGTATACAATTAGATCAGTGGCAAGAAAATAAGATGATAATACATAATGCTCACCATGGACCGACCATGGTCAGGGAGCAGCAGGGAGGGCGAATCCTACAAAATTTTCAATTAGAGATTTCGCCGAAAAATAAAGCTTCCAACGGAGATGAAAATACAGACGTCAATAACGTCAAAACCGAAGTCTGTAACTGACCTGAAACTTTTCCAATTGGGTTAGCTTATATTTTTTATGGCATGTTTGTTTACTCACGCACTCACTCATTCTTTGTCGTCGCCCTCCCTGCTGCTATGTTTCTCAATCAAAAATGTTATCGAGACCTACACGATACCTCGACCTCAACCAAGGATCATCTAAATTTATCATGATAAATCCGTGTGGAATAGCTTGCACTTTTGAGAAGAAATTTTTGAATTTAATCATATCCATATCCCCTGAACACCAAGTCTGATGACTATTTTGCAGAGTATGTGTATCGACTCCATTAAACACAACTAAAATATTGCAGTTATCTCTGATCACTTTAGGTATTTGTGTATATCACTGAGTCACATATATAACATCTGTGTTTTTGTGTCTGCCTCAAGAAAATATCCGAGCTGGACTTGATTGTTTGTCCAGCATCACATCATCATACACTACGAGATTATTAATACGTCCATCGAGATCATCCACAGATGAAGCTTCATCAATATCGGTGATAAAATCAATGATATCATTATCATCTTCATCTTCATACAACGACGACTTCGCTTCATTAAAATCTTTAAGCACATCGTAGCATCGTTGATCATCTACAGATGGTGCCACCAAATACAACTTATCCACTTGAGCCATCTCATTATCAGATTAACCAATAATTGCATCTTACCAGACCCAGAGGGACCTATTATAATTGCTCTGATAGAATTTGGTTGCGCTGCATGATGATTGATTGGCTCTTGCTTTCGTGTTGCTGAGAAGTCAATGACATCCATGTCGTAAAAATATATTAAATAATATGAATTTATATTGTGTTCGATTCAGGGCATCCACCCCCACCAGTGGATTAACAACAACAATAGCAAAAAATAAAAAGCGTGCACTCACAGGCAAGTGTGTACAATGTGGTACAAACAAATACAGATTTATTTCATCTCGCCCGACAGATGTCAGGGGTGGTGATATCGCTGCTTCACTTGGAAAATTACCAGGGACTCCATGGGCTAAATACCCAGGAGAAAAACATCTTCCTGGATATAATTATTGTGGCCCTGGAACCCGACTTGATATCCGACTTGATGAACGAGACCAACCAAGACCTGCAGAGTATCCAATAAATGCGATTGATCAAGCGTGCCACATTCATGATGTTGCATATAAAAATAAAGATTTACAACAATGACATATTGCAGATGTGAAGTTGATTCATTTGTTAAATTCCATAAAAAATAAATCTCTCAGAGAAAAACGTGCTAGCTTCCTAGTAAAATCTGCGATGAAAGGTAAACTAGTTCTAGGGGCTGGTAATTAAATCATAGATAACTATTATAATGGAATCGATTTATTATAGCCCAAGAGGATATTGGAGGGGTAGAGCAGCGATTAGTAAACTTGCTGAAGCAGCAAAAATGTCACACGTTCTGTTGCTGAAAATTGGTTATCACAACAGGCAATATGGCAAATTTATCTACCACCACCTAAAAATATTCAGTATGCACATTTTGATGTCAGTGTTCCCAATGAAGTTCATCAGGCAGACATTTTATTTTTACCACATGATACTATTAAAACAAGTGGACGTCAATCACGCACATACAAATGTGCATTAACTGTCGTTGACGTTACAAGTAGATATAAAGAAGCAGAACCACTATCAACAAGGCAGCAACTGAAGTTGCATCTGTGTTTTAATGAACATGGTGGTCTACAATGGCCACAGTTGCTACAGGTTGATCCTGGCAAAGAATTTATTGGTGCAGTATCATCTCTGATGAAAAAACATAACGTCAAAATCAGATGAGGACATACCACAATTCATCGCGGTCAGGCAATCATTGAACAATTTAATTGAACCTTTGCTGAGAGATTATTTGGATACCAATATGCGAAGGAAATATCCACAGACCTTAACTCCGGGGATAAAGGATCTCGTGAATGGGTTGCAAGACTAGCAAGTGTGATAGCTGCATTAAATAATGAAATTACTTGTGTGACTTCCATGAAACCCATTAATGCGATCACAAAAAAGCATATACCAATACAATGACGTGATTCTTCTTCAAAACAACCAGTGCTAGGTAATGTAAGATATTTATATGAGCCTGGTGAACTTGAAGGTGGTAGAAAAAGAGAAACTGATCCTATTTGGAGTGTGACCACACATAAAATTTCCAGCGTGGTAAGATCCACGGGTAGACCTGCAATTTACAGACTAGATTCAACTGCTTCTCAGCATGGATTTGTATGCGAACAATTGCAAGTAATTCCTAAAGATACACAAATATCGCCATCTTCACTTCTGTAAAAGCAGAACACCAACACCCAACGTCGATTACACTTAAGACAGGTCAGCATCACATTTTCGCATGTGTGACCAAGATTACTATTAATTCTATCCACGTCTATCTGTCTTGGATCATTATTTGAATACTGTCATAATATTACTGTATTACAACTCGCATAATTATTCTGTTGTTGTTTCAGTGTCATAATAAACTCAACGTTGATGTCAAAATCACATTTATCTTTTTTGTCAGATTATTGATAACCAGCTAATTTCTTCTCAACAACTTTGTTGTTGACTTCAGAATTGTTAATGATAATTTCTTCGATCATCATACAATCCATTACAACCCTTCGTAACTGAGATAGTCTTCTGACTCGAGACTCTGCTAGATAAACTAAATTTGACCATTCGATCCTATCATCGACAATCCAGATATTTGTATCAGAAATAGTAAAACCCTTCGATTAGTGAATCGTTTTGCATATCCTAGCGTCCACAGAGTTTTGTCCATCATTAATGCGCTCTCAATGGCATTCACATCAACAGCAACAATATCATTAAGAACGAGTTTTTGTTTCTCATTCGTTCCTGGAATATTAACCTTAATATGTTGTTTTCGTGTATCTGCTGGATGATAACAAAGCGGCACATGTAAATCTGAAAACTTTTCTGTATGTAACAGAAATAATTTTTACTGATGCGTATCACGAGCTATCTTCCTACTTGCAACTATCAAATCAACAGGCTTCCATAAATTGCAAAAATCATTCATTGTAGTCTCTGGCATTACTTGACGCATTATTTCACATTGAATTTTATCTGGCTGCAGTCTGATTAATCTTTTAAATTTTTTCTGTTGTTCATCAATAGCTCTATGATCATCAGTTATCTCCTCATAATAATCTATGAACTTTTTCAGCCATTCGTGCAGAGATGATCCAACAAATGGTGGTGGTTGACCATGATCACCACACATGATGACAGCAGTATTTATCGTTAACAACCAATCAGGAAATATTTTTAATACTTCCAACAATACCATACATATTTCATCCCAGATAGTAACCTTAGGAATATATTTCTCACCCATTTGTTGTGAAGTCCATTTATCTCCTTTCGATTGAAAGAAACTATGATATGTACACGAATTAACACCTCGTTCGTTCATTTCTCTGGCGAGTCTGTGTGTGGGTGTCAAAACAACTCTATCAAAATTTTTAAATAATTCAATTGCACGTGTTGTTTTACCAGAACCTCCGGGTCCATTGAGATAAACAGTCTTATGTCTGGTCACAGGATCACATACAGATGGATCCGATGATAATTCCAATAAATGATTATTTTGTACAATAATTATCCTCAGAAATATAATCAGCAGATTGAGAATAACTAAGTATCATTTCTCGTTTTATTATCCATTTGCCCCATGATGCATCATTTCCAATTTTTAACTGTCTCAGTGATTCCGTGTATTTTTTATTGATATAAAATGAATCTGTTGCAACTCTAACTGCGGTATCAGAAAATCAATTTATCATTGATAATAAATTTATCGAAATATACGCAAGCATCGAAGATCTTAAATGAGTGAACTGTTGTGATTCACCTTCAGTGTAGCTCATGATTGTACCTAATTTAGTTCCATCAGATAAATAAGCATTTTCTTGACTTATAAAAATGTTTCTTTCGGTTGAATCGGCAATTATAAAATCGAGTTCAGCATCATCGCTGATTAGTCTACAACAACGTTGTTTGTGATCATATTATCCTCCTTATGTAAATTTACCAATTATTTTTCTGCTGAGATCTTTTGCGAGTTTATTCACAAAATTAGTTATATCAGGATTTTCATCATCGCAGTATTTCTTCTGTTGTGGTAACCAAACTTGTTTCTGCAAATGATATGATATAATTGCTTCACTGAGCGTCGATGACACCAAAATTCCCGTATCAAGCATATATCTAACTAAAACTATTGGAGCCCAACATTTTTCTGAAAAATGTCTCCCAGACCAAACATAAACAATCGGATGGAGATTCTGTGCTAATTCAAATGACTCAATGCATGCAGTTCCAGTTAAGTCAAAATCTGATAAGGGTCCACTTATCACTACTCTGGTCATTTCGTGTGTTGGATGTCCAAATCTTTAGAAATACTCAGAACATTCTCCGTATCCAAGAAAACTTCCAGGATAACATGCAACCATATCAACCGATATAACATCTTTATAATCATATTTAGTATTCCATCATCTGCCATGTCCGTATTCTATGCAGCTAAGCTGCACGTCCTCAAGAAATTCTAATTGTGTTGGTTTCCATGTATGTTTCTTCTGAGCAGC
This sequence comes from Megalonaias nervosa, assembly GCA_016617855.1. Taxonomy (NCBI): domain Eukaryota; kingdom Metazoa; phylum Mollusca; class Bivalvia; order Unionida; family Unionidae; genus Megalonaias; species Megalonaias nervosa. The sequence goes on from JAECUM010031853.1 coordinate 7,216, forward strand.
ATATGTAGCGACTGATGGAATGGTAAAACAATTACTGAGTAATCGTTCGACAGTGATTTCATCACTGCCATCAGCGCCGATTTCATTTGGTGTTCGTGTATTTCAATGTAATATTTTTCATTTCGTCATGGAGAGATTCCGTACGATAAATATCTCCATTAGGTCTTACAAACTGATCATAGCGATTTTTATCGCCATTCACAGATTCTGAACTCTGAAACAACCACACAAATACGAGGTTATTCTTACTGATATTTCTGATAAAATCAAAGACATTGCCGCTATAGAATTTAACAGTTTGATTTTGTGGAAATATTATTATGTCCGAAGTCCACGCATGTGCATTATGATCAATAATCTCTATCGAAGCTCCATTTTTTTATATTTCGATTCGTATAAAATCTCTCCCATTAATGTCTTCACTGTTATTGGAAGTCTTAATTTTTTTTACCAGTTCAGCAACGTCGCTGATAGACGCTCCAGTATCTTTAACTGTTTCTGCCCACTCATTTATTTTTTTACGTCTTAGATCCATTAAACTATTTCCTCGTTTAGCTTTTGTGAAATGTTCTGTAACTCTCTCAGCAACACAATTTAACGACAACGAAGTTGTTGGAGAAATTTTCATTGGTAAAAGTTTATCAGCGTTAGGTTTGTCATTCAGTGGATATATCGCATAAACAACTGCCATTACAGGATACGCTCGTTCATATTAAGGTCTATCAATTCCAGTCAGTATTCCTGGTTTTGAATTTTTATATAGCGTGACCCTAATGAGAAGTAATGCGCACAGGATCATGTTTGTCACAGATAATCCATGTGTCAGCGTCTGTTGCAGTAATGTCTGTCGCCACGATACATTTTATTCTAAAAATATATTTTCGTGCAGCGTCGAGATAATAATTGTAGCTGCTCGATTATCATTCATTGTAGTAGCATCGACAACACCACTGGCATCGTGTACAGTTTTGAATGTTGACCATACATGAGCTGCACCATCATCACAAAATTCTCTCTTGGCTTCACTGATATGATTGATTAAAGTTTTATTTGTTAAATCAACCAAAGCTCGCCTTGATAATTGAGGGGTTATTCTGTCAAGATCGAATCTGGTTTTAAAGGGCTTAATTGCAGATAATCTCGCAAATTCCTCCATATTTTAATTAAGGCAAATATATATTTAATTAAACTTTAATTATATACATATTGATTGAAGCAAAGAATAAATGTAAGTGGCTCATGATAGGTTCTTCACTTCCTTGTAACAGGGCATGCATAAATGAATTCTGTGGATGTCACGTGCAGTGTTCATAGGGGGAGTCTAGGACCGAAGCCGTGCTTGAAATGTGGTGTTGGGGTCAGAGAAAAAATGCAGGTGTGTTAAAATGTGGTGGTAAAAAATATAGAGAGCTGAAACGATATTATGATAAAAAAATAATATAGATGGCATTGAATCTCCCATAAAAATGCCGATTACTATCTTGCCAAATTTTCAAAATAATAATTTAGACAAATAATATTATTATATAAATGGAGCAAAATGATTTTGTAACACTTCCCACCATCAAGAATTATGAAGCATCTCGTGAGGGAATTATTAGGTCGATTTAAAAAACCAGGCGGTGAAGTTGATAATACTGGTTATCTCAGATTTAGTGTTGGAAAAGAAAGATACTTATTCACAGATTCATCTTCAAATGTTTTCATGGATTGATCAAAGGTGGACTTGTTATCGATCACATTAATGGCAGGAAACTTGATAATTCTTTGGGAAATTTACAAGCTGTTACACATAGTCAGAATTGTAAATTTGGTAAGACTGGCAATAATTATGATTCTTCTAGGTCAGTCGTATCTATGAATGTAGAGAGTGGAGAAGAAATAATATTTCAATCAATGAATGCAGCTGGAAAATATTTTGATATTTGCATGCCTTTAGTACATGTTGCAAATAATATAACCAAATCAGCATTTTCCAGGAAATATAATCAGCGAATAATTTTTAAATAATACACACATCAAGAATTGTGAAGAGAGATAACTCTGTCAAGGAACGTTTTCTCTGCTAGCGTAATTAAGCAGTTGCCCTTCTTGCAAGTGTGTAATGTTATATGACTGTGTGCACATAAATCCAGGTAAGTTATTTTTAGCTCTACAGGTAAGAGATTACAGGGGTATATAATATAGGCCTACATGTACTTTCACTTCCCGTGATTATTACATGCAGACGTTTTATATAGTATATTTTATACAGTGTTTGGAAAACTGAAATAAATTCACACTGTAGTTTATAATAATTTTGATTTTATTCAGTATAACTGATTGCACATGTAGGTTGCCTGCTTTTATCCAGTATAGGTAACCTCAGTATCATGCACCTTGCATGTGTACAAATCCAGGTAAGTTATTTTTGGATCTTCCGGGTAAAACAGGCATACAGGCAGAAATGTATATAATAAATATTTTTATTTTTATTCAGATTCATAAATATTTTTATTTTAAACAAATATTTATATATAATGAATTCCAAAAAAAATTCTTGCAATTATTTCTGAGATTAAAAACGTAAATGATGAGGATAAAGAATTATCTGACCAGTTGGACCCTGATAAAATTATAAATGATTTTGAAGCGCTACAGGAACGGAAATATGATGGGAGATATACACTAGCAGCCAAGTACACATTCATAAACTTACTTCAACAGGCCTTGAGACAGTCTCTACTTTATGTCGATGATGAAGATATTCAGAAATTTGTTTCACTCGCAAACGCGATTGAGAAAGTTAGATCAGATTTATTACATGAATACGAAACAACAGAGATTGTGATTTCACGTGTGCGGCAGCTGAAGAAACTTATGTGTAGTGACTTTGTCACTGAGCGTGAAAGTGAATAGTTATATGCTTAAATTTACCTGTGTATTCGTAAAAGCTCTGATAGTCGTGGGGTTAAGGCATCCGCTTACGGATCCACTAGTGGAAACTCTGCACGTATTCGAGTCTCAAAAAATACTAAAGACATATTGTCTTGCATTCGGCGACAGATGCTATTATAATTGGGGGGGGGGCGTCTGCAGGCAGTTGATGACGAGATGTACTTGTGTACAGGTGATTATAAGATTGTAAAAAAAAAATCCAGGTGTAACTCATCAGGTACTCTTTTTTTTTGCTTTTTTTAAATTTTTCATTTTCTGATCCTGATTCTGATTATAATTTTGGTTATAATATTTATTTTTATTCTGATTAATTCTTTTATCAATTTCAGAGACATTTTTGTTGTTTTGAGTACCATTACCCATCAAATTATGAAATCTGGACGATAATCATGATTTTGAGTGATATTTACCCCATCAAAATTAAAAAAATCAATCCGCCTCAATCGAAGTCGAGGAAAATCAAAATAAAATTTTCATTATAATAATATTTATTGTTGTTGGTCAGCAAAAAATAATATTTTATTGTTTCAGTGTGATTTTATCACCAAAAATATAATTTTGAGTACCATTTCCCACATCAGTTTTCAGCCTTGATCGAAGTAGAGGAAAATTCAATTTCATTGTAATATTTATTCTGATTCAAATTTATTTTTTTATTTTTTTCCATTAATTGAGAATTTTCTACTATATTGAATACATCATCGATAATCTTTCTACGAGGTTTGTTTCGACAGTAATAACACACCATCAATTGTTGTGCATGGTTTAGTTTTTCAATCTCTGCAATTATTCCATCCATTATATTATTTATGTAATTTAATATGAGAAGAGATCAGTCACGAATCTCACATACAAACTTATTGCCAGAACTTCATTCCTCAAATCAAGCAAGTATCCAGTTTGATTAGTAAGTTTAAAATGTATCCGTGATAATAGCGGATTATGACATCGCAGATAAAGTAGGTTAATGGGTACTGACACAATTAAAACTCCAGGAGGTACTTTGGGGGTAAATGAATATAAAATATATCCTTGCTGTGCTTGTATGGATTTTTCAGTATCTACTTGATAACTTCCATCGATGGCGTCACACACCAAATTAACTGCAATCGTTGATGTGATCGCGACAACACCTGGTGATACATGCCAACCTCCACCGTATGGATCATTATTGTGCTTGAGAATGTCTGCCGGTGGGGCTATTTTTTTCCATGATTCAAGTAGTTTTGGAAAATTTTCATTGATAAGATCGTTGACTGATTTTTTCAGCTCGTCGGCATTAAATCCTGGTATTATGAATTTTGGTAATTGTTCTTCTGTTATTTTGTAGTGGCTGAGAAATAATTTTTTAAGCATCATTTTAATAGACCAAGCATATTTTTTGTTAAGAATTACTGTTCTAATGAGAGTTTTATTAATAAAGACAAGATGTGATGTAACCTGGTTTAGATGTTGTATTGCTTCAATAATTTGTTGCTTTACATCATCACTGTAGTATTGTTATACTAGAAATTAAATTTTGTAAATCATTGAATACACATTTGTGTTCAGATTTCATTTCACTGGAAAATGAATTAAATGATTTTTCATCAATACATTAATCAAAAGATCCATCATCTTTTTCACGAACGTCGTATAAATTTCTCATCACTGTAAGCTGTTGTTCTGCACCAACAGGCGCAGTCTGAATTATTCTATCACCATATACACACAGTGGCCCTAAACGAGACCATGTAGAAGAATTATTTTGATATTTTGGAAATTTCAAAAATATTTTTTTAATCTGTTTTAAATTCACTAAGTTTTGGTTCTGGTGATCCTTGATAAACAGGTGCTACTTCTGGCCATCCTAATAGTTCTGATCGATGATTGATATATATCTACAGCGTAGTCGGGTGTTGATATTTTTATCGCAGTTGATAATGTTTGCTCATGAACTGTAATAGCGATTTTGGATTCTCTTCCTGTTATAGATTCAATTCTGCATTGGAATTCATCATTAATCTGTTCGATTTGATAACTGCCCATAGGAATACCTACAACTTGCCAATCTGGAGTTCCATCGGGTTTATTTTTATAAGAAAACTTTAACGAATTATTTGCGGGCAACCCACCAAATGACGTTGATCTAATATTTGGCCAGGTATGATATGCTCATAATTGTGCTAATGATATTTCTTTTGCTGGAATTGCCGTTGGAAAGACAATGTCAAATTCAGGATTAGTTGAGCTCGTTGATATCATCGTGGTTGTTGGTGGTGTTGTATTAGCGACGATTTGTTGGAGGAGTTCTTGTGGCTTAGTTATTTTATTATTTGCTTACTGATATAAATTAAGATGACTGTCTTTGCAGGAGACGGCGGGTTTTGATTTCCAGTGCCGAACCAGAGGTGTCGTGGTAAACCCCTGATTTGTAAAGCAGGAGCATTTCTGCAAATTCCTGATCTGATGTTATTCCATCATTGAACCCCGATGATATCAGCAATGATAATTTGGCATGTGTGTGTGTTGCCACTGATAATAACATTTGATATTCATGTAATTTATCAGCGGCACACGTAGATATCTTTTTTGCAATTATATTAAGAACACCAGCAACACCGGTTATAACTGCAACCGCTGGCAGCGCTACTGGTGCTAGCATGTATGTGCCTGATAATGATCTGATTGTAGTTGCTATTCCAGCGACTACGGCTGATGCAGAATATACAATTATGTCAGTAACAACGACATGTCTACGATATTTTTTTATTTTTACTGTATACTCTTCAATGATGTCTTTTAGTTTGGTCTGTAACAAACACACTTGTTCATATCTGTATTTGTTTACAAAATTTAGATCTGACATTTGTGAAATCATATACTCTAAAGTATTAAGTAATCAATTGAGGTGTTTCAGCGACAAATTCCAGACACCCCTAGTAAGACACTGCTGTTATTTTTTTATCAGATGGTTCCAGTATAAATATTTCTTCGGTATCTTTACTTAATACAATAGACACGGTTCCAGAAAAATTTTCAGTTGAATGAAGCCATGGATACGTGGTAAATATTCTAACTTTTACAGTGCTGAACACGGACAGCCTGTACACACCTGTGATTTCCGCAGTATGTTTGATAGTGTTATTATGCTGTTACCATGTTGATGATCCTGATGATAATGTGTATACCACGATGGTGATCTGCTTGTGAAGAATTTTAATCAGATTAATTTTTTTAACGATATCAGGAACTCCACTAATAATATCTTCTAGTTCTTTGTTAATTTCAGAGAGTTTTGTGTTAATGTCATAAAGTTTTATATCAATGACTGCTGGACTTCCCAAGAAATCATCAACTGTCCTATTAACTTGCTGAAAATTTCTACGAACATTTAAAAACATAGATCGCAACGTGGTTAGTTTGTCATCGATTGTAGTACCTTTATCATCTACGTATTTCTTTGTTGCGGCATCTTCATCACCTGTTGGTTCTCTTAAAACAATGATTTTATTTTCATTCATGTTGAGTTCACCTGTCATTGTATCACCAGTGGATCGCAAATGATCAGTAACACTTTTTTTTTAAATTTCATCTCTGATAGTTGCGATTGATACATTTGAATATATGATTCTACCACTGTCATTAAATACTGAAATATTATCCGTGGTAGCACTGAGAACTCTACGAATTATGTCGATCCACTTAATATTACTCGTCTTTAAAACACTGTATTTGTCCAGAAAAATAACTTCATCCCGGTCAACTCCAGAGAGGTTCATAATGTCAGCAAGATCGTCTCTAGTTAGTGTACTTCGATAAATCAATATTATCTTTTTTTTCTTGTCTTTGATAGAGGATCTTTCATAAATCTCAACCATTATATGATTAACGATTATTTAAAACAGAACTCGTGTGCGTATGTACAGCTTTATGAGGTGCATCGGAAGATTTTGAAATAGCATCGATTACTGCAAGTGATTCACGGCCACATATTGGCGGATCAGTTATTGTCTGCTTTGGTAATGTTGAATACCATACGGGAATATTTTGCACAGCGATTTTATCGCTGCTAATGTATTTTAAAAATTCCTTCGGTGGTGCCAGTCCATACAAATCAAAATAAACAATTTCACGTGGATCAATAATGTATGCAACCCAGTGAGTACCGGGACCACAACATCCATCGAGATTAATGATACCGGTCTCAACATGATTCGATTGCTTTGGTAATTGATCACACATAAAAAACACCTCTGAAGTTTTTGATATTTAATCGTTCAGCAGCATCAAGTAAATCAAAATTAGACATGGGAAGGAGACACTTTGCATCTTACGACGTGTCCCAGGAAGTCTTAGACCTTTTCCGTACCACGAATGAGGGGTTCCTGGCAGTCTTAGACCCTTTCCTTTTTTTGGAAGTTTTTATTCTTTGTTCAGTTGCTTTCTTTAGTGTCATCCCAGCAGCAGTTCCAACAGCGCCAAGTGCAGCTGCTTTTGCAACAACTGGGGCTGCAGCGGCTATTATTGCTATTATAGCTGCAAAAAGTGGAAATATACCATCCGTCTTGACAATGCCGCTAATGGCACCCGCAGAATGATCAAGTCGTACACCGGTCTTTGATCATTTGGCATCACTGAAGTGCCCGAGTTGACGTTCTGTCAGTGATAGTTTCTTTGGACCACCTGAGATCTGTCCTCATTTCATTGATATTGTTGTTTCACAGTTCTCTTTTGATACTGATTGTAGTTTTTTAATCTGACCAGAAGTGAGAGTAACACTAACATGATGATATGACATTATAATATTATGATCGATTTAATTACATTTCTACTGGTGCATCGATGACTCTCATTCGTCCACCAACACCTTCAAGTTGCATCGTTGTATCGCTGAGTATAACAGCGATTGCTCTGTAATCAGCAATAACTCCTCTTGCCACACAAGCTCAAAGTGTATAACAATAGCAGATTGCCTAACTAAATCCAAATGTTCCAGTGAGAAATAATAGATTGGATACAGCGTTGTAAAATCTAGTTGTGATATTTGTAGACCAGAATCAATATTTTGATCACGTCCCATGAATGTCATCAAACGATGATATGCGTGTGCAACATAATTACTTTCAAAATCTAATAATATATCTTCAGATGGCTCTTGATGTCCATTTATTCTCAGTGAAACTTTTGTAACACCAAGTTTGTCAAATATTATACTACGTAACTGAGTTTACTTGCGCAGCATCTTGGAAAGCAACAAATATATATCACGGTGCAGAGACACCTTGCTGTGATGCTATCTGTCATGTGAATAAACCGTTAATGTTGCTTTGAATAACATCTGTGGTCATTGTCAACCATGATAATGTTAATTTACCGCTGCTGTCCATAAAAAAGGGTAGCCGTTGTTCTTCAGTGAGCGATGGAGTCATTGTTGGCATCCACAAAGAAAGTTTTGTCAGTGTTACTTTACCAGCATCACCGATAGGGTGCCAGATTGCATCGTCATCGGTAGCTTTTCTTACTAGTACAACTGTAGGCTTGACTCCGAAAATAACCTTTCTGACATTTCTTCAAAATCCAAAAATATGTGACAGTAGAATTGCACATGAGAATGTTCTGCTTCCACCTTCAGCATTGATTGACATGTTCTGAATCCTAAGTTGAATTCTGGATTAGCACCATGAACCACCGGCCACACAGTAGTGTCAGCGTTGTCGTGGAAGTTTCTTGGTCGTCTTATATTATACTGTCTGTTGTCAGGGTGGTCAGTAGTATCCTTCACAAACATCATTGATGGACCAGTTGATCTTGAATAATCGTCACTGTATCTTGCAAGGCCAAGTATCGTCATGGCAACATCGACGTCTTTTTGGATCAATTCAATATTTCTTCCATCAATCATGTACGTAGCACCGTCGAACAATGCCATAATGCCATTATTAGCAAAACCAATCCTAACATCAGTTCCATATTCAGTATCATCTGTTTTTAAAATTTCACCTTCTACTTCAATAAATGCTTCAGTAGGTAAGAAATATCTGCTTGTATCCTGAACTTATAATTCGATTCTTCCATGCTGATTTGGCTGTCGTGCGTCATAAGAATAATACTGATAATCACGCATCGATTCATCTTTGAGAACTGGTGCGTCCATGTCAAATGCGGGATCAAATACAAGCTTGAACATTTTATGATATTTGTTATCGTCTAACACGAAGACCACTTCCTGCTATCAGACTAGCAGTGATAGTTTTATCTTCTTCTGACATGGGTACACCAGCCAACTCTGCACTTCTGTGCTGGGTAATTTTACTGGCTGAGGTTTTACCGGCTGAGGTTTTCGTCATACTGATGTGCTAGTCTATCCTTGATTGCCGAGAATGCTTTACCAGCAACATCACCAACAACACCAATACCTTTATCATGAACAACATCAATAGCTTTCTTCCCCAGTTGCTTTGCAATCGGTATTGCTTTCAGAGCTATTCTTCTAAATATATCCTGAACAGCATCACCGAATCCATCTCCATAGTACGCTTTATATATAGGTAGTTGCGAATTTATCACCCTGACAATGGTCAGTCCATGGTGAGCATTATGTATGATCATCTTATTTTCTTGCCACTGATCTAATTGTGCACTCTTAATCACTGTGGTAATCATCGGCGATTTCATCGATGAGGGATTGATAAACATTAATATCCATGATACCACCTGTAAATAATCTCTGACAAATAGCAGCTGCTTCATTAATGATTTCTGGCGAATTATTACCGGCTCGTTTTCTGCCAATCAGAATTTCTAATCGTTCAACATCGGCAAGAACGTTATTGGGGCATGGAGTAATAAGACCACTTCCCCTGGTACCTGTACCAATACCACTTCCAGCTGCACCAGGTGTAGAATTGTCATCTTCTTCTTTCTCACTTGTTTCATGGGCTGGTTGTTGTAGTTGTTCTTGCTGTCGTTGTAACTGTTTAAGATAATTGTTATTCCATCATAAATTCAATATATCTTGGATCATCTTTTCGGGTCTGATCAACTCTGTAGTGTATGCAAAATATCCATTTGTACCAGGTTTCACGATTTACACGATAATCCGTATGCTCGGGGTTTAGAAATTTTTCCCTCTGATCAAAGCTGTGCACGGAAAGCGCAGGTAATCTTACCGCATCAATACCTTTTATAAAGGAAATATTCTTTTCGGTAAATCTATCATTCATTTCAGTTTTGACTCTTGATTCTCGGTTTTGGTTTTGGTTTTGGTTCTGGTCCTCTTTCTGGTATACGATCTTTTATATCACCTATTTCAGCATGAACTTGGTCAATACCTTCAGTTATTTCTCGCATTGGTTGAGCAGCAGCTATTTCACCTGAAAGTTCTCTTAGAATCTTTTTTTTTTTCTTTTTTTTTTAGTTCTTTCTGCTATTTTTCCATTGCTCTAGTGGTTTGCTCTAACATGGGAAGAAGACCTTTGGTAGCTTTTGTAACTTCTTCGGTAGCCTTTGTAACAGGTTTGAATAATTGTTCTGCACCTTCTGCAAATTCAATCTGAGACTCCTGACATGCCTGTAGTTGTTGCTTGACAGAATCACGGACGGGGAGATATTTCTTAATTGCCTCTAGTTGCTGTCAAGCTAGTTTAGCTGTGTGAGATTCCATTATTGATATAATAATGATTTAATTAAGCACACCCACATTGCAGCAGGGAGGACTACTACAAAGAATGAGTGAGAACGTGAGGAAACAAACATGCCATAAAAAATGAAAACATAAATGTCAAAAAATAAAGTAACTAAAATAAGCTAACCCAATTGGAAAAGTTTTGGGTCAGTTAGAGACTTCGGTTTTGACGTTATTGACGTCTGTATTTTCATCTCCGTTGGAAGCTTTATTTTTCGGCGAAATCTCTAATTGAAAATTTTGTAGGATTCGCTCTCCCTGCTGCTGCTCAGGTGATAAATTTGCGATTGCCTACATATAAAGCGTTCTACGGAGATGGACTTGGCGATGTTGTTCAGGGTCTATTTAGAAGGATAGCTCCGAAAGTAATACCAATTGCAAATCAACTGGGGATGAAAGCTATTGATGTTGTTCGGGATAAAGTTATCAGTTCTGTTGGTGATGCTGCCAGTAAAGCATTCTCAGCAATCAAGGATAGATAAGTACAATTAGTATGGCGAAAACCTCAGCCAGTAAAATTACCCAGCACAAAAGTTATGCCTGCAAATGTAAGTAAAATAATAAATCAAGCTGCAAAATCAAAAATTAGCAGAGTTGGCTATGCCTGCAAATGTTAGTAAAATAATAAATCAAGCTACGAATCAAGAACTAGCAGCAATGGCGTTGCCATCGATGGCTGGCGTACCCCTATCAGGAAAAGAAAGAGAAAATAATATAGCTGCTAGTCTGATAGCAGGAAGTGAGACGATAGCAGGAAGTTAGACGATAACAAATATAATATAAAGATGTTAACACGTATACCTGATCCCACATGGACGCACCAGTTCTCAAAGATGAATTGGTATGTGATTATCAGTATTATTCTTATGACGCAAGTGTACCTGACAAACATGGAAGAATCAAATTACAAGTTCAGGATAGAAGCAGATATTTCCTGCGTGCTGAGGCATTTATTGAGATCAGAGGTAGACTTTGGAAATTAGATATTAGAAATCACAGAATTGGTGACAGAGTTGGTTTTGTTAATAATGGCATCATGGTGTTATTTAAAGTGCCACATACATGATTGATTGTCATGAAATTGAGGTTTGTCATAACGACATCGACTTTGCCACAACGATACTTGGTCTTGCAAGATACAACGATGATTATTCAAGACCAACTGGTCCATCATTGATGTTTGCAAAGGATATAACTGATCATTCATAAAACAGAAACGTGACAATCAATGCAGCTGGGGACACAGTTGTATCAGTGAATGAAAATTTCAACTTGGGATTCGCAACACGTCAATCAATGTTGAACGACGATGAAGAATTTTCATGTGCAATTCCACTATCACATATCTTTGGGTTTTGTAGAAATGTTAGAAAGGTCATCTTCAGGGCAAAACACACAATCGTCCTTGTGAGAAAAAATACCGATGTTGATGCAATATGGCACGCTGAAGGAGCCAACGCAGCTGCAACAGCGGCACTTACTGAAAAAGCAATACTGACAAAACTTTCCTTGTGGATGCCAACAATGACTCCATCACTAACCGAAGAACAATGGCTACTTTCTTTTATGGACAGTGGTGGTAAATCAACATTATCGTGGTTGACAATGACCACAGATAGTGTTCAAAGTAACATTAATGGTTTATTCACATGGCAGATAGCATCATAGCAAGGTGTCTCTGCACCGCGACATACAGACCTGCCAACTCTTACGATTTTGTCATAAGTCTTTCGAAAATTACCCTTAAAATACGAACTTATGGCATACAGGCAAAAACTATGGAAAAATGAACGTTGCCATAAAATCCGGATAATTGGTTCATCCGTGTTTGTTATGAATCCGGGTTTCATATTAGAATTAGTAAATTTAGTCAGGGAACCAGATTAACTGTACAGCAGCACCAGAGACTCTTTAAACTGTACTTATTTGTTCATACGAAGCGTCTGCAAGATCAAACTGTTGATTATAGAATTTTTTCAAAAAATGGCGTCCAGAAAGCGATTCATGTTTAAGACGAAAGGGAAGATAAGCTTCTAAAAAAGTGTTAATAATCACTGCAGAAGAATAAAAAGGAATATTCAGATTCTTGTGTATAAAAGCTGGAAAGGACACAATTACGTTTATTGGACATCACGTGCCAATTTCAGTATGCCTCATGGCGGGAGATATGATTGCCGTCATGTGAAATGGAAAAAGAATTTCCAAGAATTACATCAAGTTGAGGGATAGCAACAAGCCATTGAGTTGCATAGGGTTTGGAACTAAAGTTTGTGCAGCTGTACTAGTGGTAAATAAAGTCTACGTGTACTTTATAAGCTTTTCAGTTGAACATAATGTTTATTGTCACTGCATCAAACTTTTGTTTACGTTTTCCAGCTTTACAATAGCAGTTTTTGATATTTTGTTACAACTTACTGAAAACTGGTCAATCTTACGGAGAAAAATCAACTGCCTTACTAAGACGGACTTGACAGGGTTGGCATGTCTGCGACATGTATTTATTGCTTTCCACTGGGATTTGTTCAGACAATCAGTAGTTGATACACACTTTCAAGCTCGTGTAGCAAGAGAAGCAGCAGAGCAATCGCTGGTATAATCTCAGATAAAACAATGTTGCTTGAAGGTGTTGTTCGACGAATGAGAGTCATCAATACACCAGTAGAAAACATGTAATTAAATCGATCATGATGTTATAATGTCATATCATCATGTTAGTGTTACTCTGACTCCTGCTCAGATAAAAAAAAAATTACAATCAGCGTCGAAAGAGAACTGTGGAATAAAAATATCGCTGAAACGAGGACAGATTTCAGGTGGTCCAAAGAAACTATCGCAGACTAAACGTCAACTCAGGTACTTCATTGAAGCCAAATGATCAAAGACCGGTGTCTTTCTATGGGTGCCGTTAGAGATATGCCAAAATGGGTGGTATATTTCCACTTCTCACAGCTATACCAGGAAAAATCACCGATGCAGCCCAAGCTTTTGCAAAAGCAGCTGCGTTGGGAGCAGTTGGAACTGCCGCTGAGATGGCATTAAAGAAAGCAACAGGTGGTAAGATCGATCATGGTGGAAGCATTTTCGGTGAATACATTCGATGAATAGCGCCAATCATACAACAACACATAAAACAAATAATACTATTGATACCACCATCATTGTAGCAACAAAGCCCTTCAACAAGCGCAACCAGTGATACAGGCGATCATTCAAAACGCCGAGGAAAACTAACTGTAAAAAGAGGGAAGGTCTAAGACTGCCAGGAACTCCTCATTCATGGTATGGAAAAGGTCTAAGACTTCCCGGGACACATTGTAGATACTTCCCATGTCTAATTTTGATTAACTTGATGCTGCTGAGCGATTAAATATCAAAACCTTCAGAGGTGTTTTATGCGTGATCAATTTACCAAAACAACCAAATCGTGTTGAGACCGGGAGCATCAATCTCGATAGAAGTTCTGTTCCAGGTACTCACTGGGTTGCATATGCGATTGATTCACGTGGAATTATTTATTTTGATTCACATGGACTGGCACCACCGAGGGAATTTTTGAAATACGTTAGCAACAAGCAAAGTATTCCTGTATGGTGTTCGACATTACCGACGCAAACAATAACCGATCCGCCAATATGTGGCCGTGAATCACTTGCAGAACTCGATGCTATTTCAAAATCTTTTGATGCACCTCATAAAGTTATACATACGCACACGAGTTCTGTTTTAAATAATGGCTAATCATATAATGGTTGATATTTATGAAAGATCCTCTATCAAAGACAAGAAGAAAAAAGATGATATTGATGTATTGAAGTACGCTACTAGAGATGATCTTGCTGATATTATGAACCTCTCTGGAGCTGACCGGGATAAAGTTGTTATTTTTCAGGATACATGCGGTGTTTTAAAGATAAGTAATATTATTTGATCGACATAATTCGTAGAGTTCTCGGTGCTACCACGGATAATATTCCAGTATTTAATGACAGCAGTAGAATCAGACTCTCATATGTATCAATTGCAACTATCAGAGATGAAGTTAAAAAATGTGTTGCTGATCGTTTGCGATCCACCGGTGATACAATGACTGACAACTTAACATGAATGGAAATAAAATCATTGTTTTTAGAGAACGAACAGGTGATGAAGATGCCGCAACAAAGAAATATGGAGATGATAAAGATACTACAATCGATGACAAATTAACCACACTGCAATCTGAATATGACATTTACGTAAATATGTTTTTAAATATTCGTAGAAATTTTCAAAAACTTTGTAAAATCGCAGATGATTTGTTTGGAAGTCCAGCAGTCGTGATATTAAACTCTCTGAAATTAACAAAAAACTAGAAGATATTATTAGTGGAATTCCTGATATCGTTAAAAAAATTAATCTGATTAAAATTCCTTACTAGCAGATCACAAACGTGGAATACACAGTATCATCAGAATCATCAACATGGTCACAGCAAAATAACACTATCAAATATACAGCGGAAGTTACTGGTGTTTGTGTTAACGCTCCTGTGGCCTAGTGGTTAGAGCGTCTGCCTCGGATGTGGGAGGTCGTGAGTTCGATCCCCGGCCGAGTCATACCAAAGACTTTAAAAAATGGTACTAACAGCTGCCTCGCTTGGCGCTCAGCATTAAGAGGTTAGTGTTAGGACTGGTCGGCCTGGTGTCAGGATAATGTGACTGGATGGGACATCATGCCACATGTCTGCGGCATGATGGCCCCAGTGCTAGACATCACTATAAACTGTCACACTGCAGACATCATAGCGATATGACTGAAAAATTGTTAAAGCTACGTTAAAAATCTTAATCACACACACACACACACATACTGGTGTGTATAGGCTGTCCATATTCAGCTCTGCAAAACTGAGGATATTTACCACGTATCCATGGCGTTTATTCAACCGATAATTTTTCTGGAACTGTGTCTATTGTGTTAAATCAAGCGGTCGAAGAAATAAGTATACTGGAAGGAACCATCCGATAACTGCAGCGTCTTGCTGGTTGTGTCTGGAGTTTGTTGCTGAAACACCTCAATTGATTAGTTAATACTTTAGAGTATATGATTTCACAAACGTCAGATCTAATTTTTGTAAACAAATACAGATATGAACATGTGTGTTTGTTACAGACCCAACTGAAAATATCATAGACTAGTATATAGTAAAAATAAAAAAAATATCGTAGACGTATCGTTGTTACTGACATAATTGTATATTCTGCAGCTGCCGTAGTAGCTAGAACAGCAACTATAATTGGATCATTATCAGCCACATACATAATAGCACCAATAACAGGAGTTGGTGTTGCAGTTGTAACTGGTTTTGCTGGTATTCTTAATATAATTGCAAAAAAGATATCTATGTGTGTCGCTGATAAATTACATGAATATCAACTGTTACTATCAGCGCCAACAAACGCACACACCAAATTATCATAGCTGATATCATCAGACTCAATGATGGAATAATATTAGATCAGGAATTTGCTGAAATGATTAAGGTTTACCACGACACCTCCGGTTTGGCAACTGGAAACCAAACCCCCTTGTCGAAAATAAGGACAGAGTCACCTTAATTTAAATCAGGAAGTAGATAATAAAATGACTACACCACAAGAACTCCTCCAGCTCTAATACAACACCGCCAACAACTACAATGATATCAACGAGCTCAACTAATCCTGAATTCAACATTATCTTTCCAACGGCAATTCCAGCCAAAGAAATCACATTAGCACAATCATAAGTATATCATAGCTGGCCAAATATTAAATCAAAATCATTTGATGGGTTGCCTGCAAATAATTCGTTAGTGTTTTCTTATAAAAATAAACCCAATTGAATTCCAGATTGGCAAGTTGTTGGTATTCCTACAGGCAGTTATCAAATCGAACAGATCAATGATGAATTCCAATGCAGGATTAGATCTATCACAGGAAAAGAATCTAAAATTGCTATTACGGTTCATGAGCCAACATTATCAACTGTGATAGAAATATCAACACCCAGCTACGCTGTAGATATATATCAATCATCAATCAGAACTGTATTAGGATGTCCAGAAGTTCCACTGAGTTGATTTCACCACAGACAATAAAGTGTACTTGAAAAAAATTCCAGATTATGAAATATGGACATCAATACCAAAATTCAAATTAGGATTTGAAATCGTCAAACCTCAGGAGAGGGACGACAGAATACATGGTGCCCTGATATGGAATCATGGAAGATATTCGTTTTCATGATCAGAACTTGAAAATCATTTCAAAATCATTAATACTGAGCACAAACGAATGAGTTACAAACTACACCAGTCATTCACCAGTTATAGTAACAAATATCCCCCTGTTAATGATTATCTGAGAGTTGAAATCATCAAGCAAGTGGAACATCTGAACAAATTAACATCGGATTTCGAAAATTATCATGAGAAAATTATACAAACGGTGATTGAATTCAATGACATTTATAGAGCCGGTGGTTTAACAGCGAAAGACATATTCCTGGGCAGTCATTCAATAACAGAGGCAGATATGCCAACATTTAAATATCCAGGATTCAATGCTGATGAACTAAAAAAAACCTGAAATATACCATCGATGAATCCTTTCCAAAGATCGTAGACACGTGAAAAAAAAAATATCCCCTCCGGTGAGTGTTCTCAGACATGACAATGATCCATATGGTGGAGGTTGGCTTATATCACCAGGTGTTGTTGCGATCACATCAACGATCGCAGTCAGTTTAGTGTGTGATGCTATTGACGGAAGTTGTCAGGTAGATACTGAAAAAGCCATACAATCACAGCAAGGATACATCTTATATTAATTTACCCCCGAAGTACCTCCTGGAGTTTTAATTGTGTCAGTACCTGTTAATCTGGTTTATCTGCGATGACATAATCTGCTATTATCACGGATTCATTTTAGACTTACTGACCAGGCCAGACACTTACTTGATCTACAACATGAAGTTTTGACGATTAGTTTGTATGTGAGATCGCAGCTACTTTTTTTCAGAATCAACAAAAAAATATTATAATCTGAATCAGAATCATAATAAATATTATAATCTGAAACAGAATCAGGATCAGAGTAAATATTATAATGAAATTTTATTATTTTTTTTACTGAAAATCAGACTAAACTCTGAAAATCGATGAGGTAAATGGTATGCAAAATAACAAAAATCTCTTTATAAATCATAAAAATAAATATCTGATTCTGTATAAACATTATCATCAGACTAAATATAGATATTATAATATGAAACTGAATTTGTGTCAGAATAAATATAATCTGAATCTGAGCCACTTTCATAATCCTTGTCTTTCGTCAAGAAGGATCATAAGTTTTTTCATCACATAAGTTTTCTCAGCTGTCGCACATGTGAACTCATAATCTTTTTTGTTTCGTATTCACGTGATAACTCTGATCTAACTTTCTCAGTCGCGTTTGTAAGTGAAACGAATTTTTTGAATATCCTCATTATAAAGTAGATATTGTTTTACAGCCTGTTGAAGTAACTTAATGAATCTATACTCATATAGTGTATATCTTCCATCATATTTCCGTTCCTGTATCATTTCAAAATCATTTATAATTTATAATTTTTTTCAAGGTCCATTTGTTCAGATAATTCTATATCCTCATCATTTACGTTTTTAATCTCAGAAATAATTGCAGGAATTTTTTTGAAATTCATTATATATAAATATTTGTTTAAAATAACAATAAATATGAATAAAAATAAATTAGAATTAGAATAATAAAATAAAAATAAATCCTGAATCAGAATAAAAATAAAAAATAAATTGGAATCAGAATAAAAATAAATTAGAATCAGAATCAGGATAATTTCTGAATAAATATAAATATATTTTTAAAAGCAAAAATAAATATAAGAATATAACAAAAATAAACAGTAGCACTGATAGCCAGTAATGATTCTGATTAGGGTCCCATCATTGATGCCTTTCCTACGGGGCACCCTTCATGATTTTCTTTCTGGCAACATTCTTTCTGAATGTCCTTGTGTGGGGTACCCTTCAGTGAGATTGAGAGCTGCATCATGTTACTGTATATTTTAGAGGCACCAGTTTCATGTACCCCACCCCAATCAACCCCCTCGGGCGAGTGAAAAATATCACCTACCACGTTGTTTGACGTGGTGAGGCATGCACATGAAATCCCTTGGGGTGGTGCCCCAAGTATATTAGGAAAATTGGCACCATACTGCCCACCATCGACAATGTGTCGGTCACAGGATTAGAACTCTAGACCTCGAGTATGAGAATTCGCCACTCTAATACTGTGCCATGGACTTATTCTTACAAATATATGTTTCAGAAATTATTATGAATTTACTTATGCTGGATAAGCAGGCAACCAACACGCGATCAATATACTGAATATAAATCACAATTATTGTAAACTGCAGCCTGGATTTATTTCAATTTCCAAACACATTTCATAAAATATATCGTATAAAATATCTGCATTCGATAATCACACATACATGTCTGCAAGATGTCTCATCCGGAAGTTCAAGTACATGTAGGTCTGTATATCTGGACTACACGCATGAGCGGTGCTTGACTCATACTGAAGTTAACATATGCTGAATAAACAGGCACTAAATAAATCATAATTGTTGTATAATTGCATTAATTCCAGTGTGTGGATTGTTTCAATTTCCAAACACATTTCATAAAATATAACGTATAAATTATCTGCATTTAATGATTGCACATACATTTTCTGCAGGGAGTGGTTCTGCTTCTTTATATCTACTTTCAATGTCAATGACAGTTAACGCGTGATTGTGATTGACGTGGTAAAAATAAAATTTCTGCCGGATGAACTTCATTGGGAGTGCTGATATCAGAATGTGCGTACTGAATTTTTTTAGGCGGTGGTAGATAAATTTGCTATATTGCCTTTCGTGCTAACCAATCTTTAGCAACAGAACATGAGACACCTGCTGCATCAGCAAGTTTACTAATCACTGCTCTACCCCTCCAATATTCTCTTGGGCTATAATAAATCGATTTCATTATAATAGTTAGCTATGATTAATTACCAGCTCCTAGCACTAGTTTACCTTTCATCGCAGATTTTACTAGGAAGCTAGCAAGTTTTTCTCTAAGAGATTTATTTTTTATGGAATTTAACAAATGAATCAACTTCACATCTGCAATATGTCATTGTTGTAAATCTTTATTTTTATATGCAACATCATGTGGCATGCTTGATCAATCGCATTTATTGGATACTCTCCAGGTCTTGTTGGTCTCGTTTGTCAAGTCGGATATTAAGTCGGGTTCCAGGGCCACAGTAATTATATCCAGGAAGATGTTTTCTCCTGTTTATTTAGCCAATGGGGTTCTTGGTAATTTTCCAGGTGAAGCAGCGATATCACCACCTGTCTTAATACAAGACAAAATAAATCTGTATTTGTTTGTACCACATTGTACACACTTGCCTGTAAGCTCATGCTTTTTAGTTTTGTTATTATTGTTGTTAATCCACTTGTGGGGGTGGATGCTTTGCATCAAACACAATATAAATTCATATTATTTAATATATTTGTACGACATGGATGTCATTGACTTCTCAGCAACACGAAAGCAAGAGCCAATCAAGCATCATGCAGCGCTACCAAATTCTATCAGAGCAATTATAATAGGTCCATCTGGTTCTGGTAAGCTGCAGTTGTTGCTTAATCTGATAATGAGATGGCTCAAGTGGGATAAGTTGTATTCAGTGGCACCATACGTAGATGATCAGCGATGCTATGTTGTACCTAAAGATTTTAATGAAGAGGCAAAGTCGCTGGATGAAGATGAAGATGATAATGATATTATTGACATTTATGTTTTCCTTTTGATAGGAAACTATTTTTTGGCAAAATCTCTAATTGAAAATTTTGTAGGATTCGCGCTCCCTGCTGCTTGACCTGACCTTTAATAAAAGCATATGGAACATATTTCCAAGGCACAGTGCAGTAAATTCTGAAGATTGGCATGTAAGGCATGTCATATGCTTTCGTTGGCAAAAGGGTTGAGTGTTGAAGTGCAGGAATGACTGCAATTACATTTTTTAAAACTTTTAATGGGTGATTTTAATCATGGGTTGCAAATTTTGGTTGGAAATCACGGACTTGGTGTTTGTTGTTATTATTATGGTTTATTAGGCGTTGGTATAGAAGAAGGTTCAAATAAAATTATCTGGAAATTGGGAACAGAAATAGCCCACGGAATTTACCGCTGTATACATAATTCCTGATCTGTATCATGTGACCGTTTGTATCCAATCAGATTTCAGAAAGCTCCATCGATTGATAACAATTGCAGTTATTAATTATTACAAGCTGAAAATATATTCTCAGGTATTGAGGCCTTTACCAAGTTTTTAAAGATAATTTTTGCAGCTATATGGGTAAGGTATTCATGCCACTAGGTCTTCAAGATGTAGAGTCCAGATCAGCCAAGAGATGGAGTACTGTCCCTGGGGCTTTCTGTCTTTTGCTGGGGGTTGGGAGATGTGGCTTCAGTTTGTTTTTACAAGGTCTGGACACTACTGCACAGATTCATGCTTCACAATTCCAATTTTTATGACTGCATTTTCTGCTATTTGATTGGATGTTAAAGGTCGCATGATAATAATCTGGAATTTTTTACACATCGATAAATGTGTGGACTACTTTTGGTTCCCTGTTTACAGGTATTTGATATGTAGTTTTATCTATATCAGTGCCTTGCACCCAAATATAAACAACAAGCCCCCCCCCCCACCTACTCCTGTGGTTTCCAATCCATATTTACCCCAAATTAAAATTGGCCATTACAAGTTAAAATAATGTAATTGCACAGACCTTCCTTGACTCCAACATTCACCCCTTTTGCCAAAGAAGGCATATGTTGGGCATTACAAGCCAATCTTCAGAAATTGTTGCATTTCACTTCAACATGTTCTAGCAGCTGTTATTAAAGGTCAGGGTCATATGTCAAGCAAGGGATCTAACTAAAAGTGGACACGATTTGGTTTTTGAAAGATCAAAATGTGTAGAAAGTAACAACAAATGCTATAACAATACGTGCCATCTGTAAGAGTAATTTTAGAAAAAAGGGTTAGCCTGATTTAAACAGCATAAGTTTTTTCATAAGTTAGAATAATGATCATATCAATATATTACTGGCATGACCCACTTTGACACTCTACTTTATATTACTGTATAAAGAACCGAGGACTCTTGGCTAATGAAGATTGGGCTATGTATTCTGTCAGTTAAGAGGACAATGAAAGAAAACGTCAAACTACATAAAAGTGAATGTTTTGTTGATGAAATCTGCTGATCTGATAACAGAAAGGAAGCAAATTGGAATTATAAGGATTAACTGATGATTTTTGGTATGTATCGATGTGTGAATTTTACCTAATCACTCACAAAGTTATCATAAAGTCCTTCGGACTATATTTACTTCGTGAGTGATTAGGTAAAATTTACATTGATAAATACCCAATCATGATCATTTAATCCTGTGTTGAATTTGCCATCATAGATTCATATGTGTTTTTGGAAATATTGGCAGATTAGCTTCTGAGAAAATTGCAGAATACTTATTAAATCAGTGGAGTGAAGTTTGATCTTGGGCATATGGATGACCAACATAATAATGACAGATTAGACAAATGTTGAAAAGAGACATCTTCAAGATAATGGAACTAATTTCTAATCAGTTTGAGGAGTCATTCCATGTGGACACACTTCCTCTACATCTCATCATTGCATCACTTTGCCTTTAACATTTAGTAGCCTCTTGTTGAAGTTTGGTAAAGGCTAAAAAAGACACAGAATTTCACCCGTAACAGTGCTCTTTAATGAAGAACATGAAAACAAATAGCTTCAAAAGTCAGATGCAAGCGTCCTTACTTGTACTTTCTAGCTTAATGGAACTAATTACTAATCATTTTGCAAATTCATTCCTGGTGGAGACAGTTTCTAATTAATCTCATCAGTACATCACATGGCTTTGAATAAGTGGTAGCCTCTTGCTAGTTCGCCTGTGCCAATTGTCCGTCCAATAAAATTTGCTTGTTACCACTTTGGAGGCCATGCTATTGATTCAGTATTGATTTTACTTGCAAGATAGGTTTATATCATTGTAAAGAAAGATTCAAATATGAATGAGATCAATGCATATTAATGAGGTGATCTTCCATCTTAATGGTTGGGCTTGTTACGAGCTCGCTGTGGTCCCTAGTTCTAATCTGAGTTTGATTAAAATTGGACTTGATAGTTGTTTCATCATTAAGATCCCTAACAAATTCAATAAATGGGTGAATTCCACACTTCTCATCAGATTTTCATGAGATTCTTACATCTGGTAAACCCTGACTCTAATTCTTCTGAATTGTTGCTTTTATTGACATTGTTTGTCCACAGAACCATTTGTCGTGATATCATACGTAGTTTGTCTGCATTGAAAATATTCCAGTTTCGAGAGAAGAATGTATGGTTTCTAGTATTAAAGGCAATAGGATGGCCCTGTCAAAGAAATATTCAGGTTCTTTAAATGCCCAGCCAATCAGTTCAGACACCCATCTTTCTGATCTTATCAGGTATTTTGAGTTGCAGAGACCTTTGCCTTGCTCACTAATGCCTGGATGAAGTCTCTCATACATGTTGTGGTCCCTGTCAAAGAGCCACATGAACTGATGGCCAAAGCTTCTTTCACAAACCTTACCCTTAAAACTCTTTTCCTGCTCTTAATACCATCTGTGCCGAGAGTGAACAAACAGTATGTGATGGTATGTCTGTAGAAAAAAGATTTTATGGTCTTTTTTCAAAAGCCCCACTTCTTTGGTAGCTCCCCTATCTATAGAGATCTCCAGTCTCAGTCATATCTGTGCTGGGATGATCAAGACAGACTTCTCTACCTAGTTAGGATATTATGGATGTATTCAGCTGCATCAAAATCGATGATAATGGCTCTACTGACATTTCAACATCCACTGTTTCCTGGTATTTTGTCCTCACTATCAAGACAGCTTATCAGTCCCTTGCTTGGAGAAGGACCTTTTTGCTCATGAGAATTAAATCTCATGAAGTTAGGACAATTGTTACTTCATGGTACTATTTTAATAATTTGTCATTAGAAGTTGTTTTCAAAGCTGAATTTGGCAGTTGCACGTTACTTTCTAATTTTGTGCATCAGAGCAAAAGCATATTTTCTTTGGGCCCAATAGTTATGGCACAAAAAGTGGACCAATCTTAATAGTGAGGGTGAATATATTATTTTTATACAGGTTTTGTAAGGCCATCAGCCTCCCTCTGATCTGGCAAATTCAGCAAGGCAGTAGTGAGTTAATTAATTACTGCTACTAAAACGTTTTTTTCAGGGTTGGGGTGAATAAATCTAATTTTCGGAACTTAATACTTACCTGTGACTTTTGCAAGATACCTTTTTCACCCACCCCCGATGGTCAAAACATAGTTCTGGGTCCAAATTAGAGAGGAAGAGTATGGCAGATGAACCAGTTATGTGGTGATCAGACTGGTTCTGGGTTTTTTATGTTCTAGATATTTCTAAAATATTCTATCTAATGTGATATTGGAATTACGAGTTTGGATGAGAAGACTTGTGTTCCTGAAGGGGTAGCAGGGCAATGGTAACAGGTTAGAATTACATTATTAAAATTAATGTCGCCCCATGCAATGCTTATCGCACATTCTTATTGTTTGACTTTTGTGTCATGTCATTTGTATATTGTGGCTTCATGCTTCTAAATTGCCATTGTGACTACTTTCAAAGTTCATTTTCATAAAACAAAATTAGGCTTTTCTTGTGAACTTGAAGCTTAGTAAACTATAATAAATTATTTTACCTCTGCTGTGCATGAGTCAAAATGGAGTTAATTGGTACATACTATTTCATATTAATATCAAACAAGAATCAATAATAGTGTCTGTATGTATTTATTAGAGGTGCATTGTATTACAGATTTACTGTGGGGGTTTTTATCTGGTGGTATATAACATGGTATGTTTTTACTGTACCGGCACATCTGTCATTTCCATCATTAAGGAATTTATGGAAATTCCTGAGGAATCTTCTTACAACATAAATGATATTAAAATTGTGTCTTCATTATTCATTATAAAATACTTAAGAAAATTTACTTTTTCTAAAAAACAAAAAAGGTTGTAACTGTCACAAATTAATGGTGAATATTACAAATATAATTTTATCACTCATTTAATCTTACATGACTGAACTGGCATTCGATACAGATGCTCAAACTATGATTCTGTATAACACACTGAACCTAGAACTACTTTTATAACTTGAAATATTAAATAATAGTCCACTTTTAAAATACCTGGAATGATTTATTGCTATACACATTAAAATATTCAGAAATGTCACATACATTTGTAATTTTAAGAAATGAATTTATATTTAGTGAAAATGAATGCTTTTGCTGCTGGGTCTGAAGGGAGAGTACCGTACTTAATGAGTAGTTTATGTGCATTTCATGGTATCCGGGTCAAGAAATCAGAGTTTAACTTAGTTGAGGTGGACAGCGCTATCTTGGACATAATGTTTGACAATGAGTTCTCAGATGAACATCAAGCAAGAGAGGGAGATTGGGAGAGAGGGAGAGAGATCAAAGCAAAATATTTTTCCAACAATTGACAGAGTGAAATTAAACAATAAAGTGTCAGGCCCCTTGCCCCAGAACATTGAATTGCTGGTCCCTAATATTATGGCAGTATAATATGGTACATATCGTGGTACATTCGGAAATACTATGGTAAAAAATGTTTCGTGGTACCCAGCTCTAATCTATCTATCTATCTATCTTTATATATAGGCAATAAACTAACTACGAACAGTGCAAAATTAGTATCTAACTAGCCTGAGCACTTTCAACTCTTAATGAGTCTTTTTGAAAGGCAAATACAAAACATAGGCAAGACAAACAAATAAAACAGAAAAACCATTGTGTTTGCAAAACTTGACATGACTATGACTTGTTGCAGATCTGGAAGATATTTTATATTGATCTAGAAATCGATGAGCCATAGTGACATCTGTTATTTTATGTAAATATATGTACACACAAATTATATCCCAGATATTTTATTATTATAGTAGTAATTATTGGTTATTGGGTGACTAATAAGCAAATTTAGAGAATTATTTAAAAGAAAACATGTTGGCTGCAAGAAGATAATTTTATTTGTGAATGGCTGTCTCTTTCTAGTCTTTTTGGTTTAAACCACTAGGTTTCAATGTACTAAGGCGGTGAATCCAGTGAGATTCCTTTTCTTTCCTGGTTTTGGAACTCCAGTTGGGGTTGTAAGCAATTGCAGTACTTGTTATATCACTGAAAGTATGGCCACGGGAGGAGAAGTGTTTTGCGACTGGGCTTCTGTACAGTTTCTTTGTCATCCAGTCAGATGTATGAAGGTTGATCCTTTTGTGCAGCTTTTCAGTTTCTCTGACATACTGGATGCTACAGATCTTACATGTGATGAGATATTCTCTATTTTGCATGTTTTGTTTGGACCATGTATGTTCAGTTTTTCTCTAGTCACTGTGCTAGAAAATGTCCTGGTCTCTATCATATGTTGGCAGGTGCAAAACCTGATAACATTTGATCGAGACCAGGATATGAAAGTTGCTGAATTTGCTATGTGTTTTCTTAATTGTTGTAAAATTTGTAATCAGAAGGCTGTAACTAAAGTGTGATCATTTAAGTTACACTGTTTGAAAAACATTATGCAGACATTAGAGCATCGATTGATGAAACTTGGAAGTGTTGTTACTGAAGCCTACACTTTTCTAACTACATTGTTGATATACTAGGCAGTAAAACTTTGAGTTGCTCATGCCCTTACTCATGCAAGACATTAATCTGAGAGGGCCACTAAACATAAAACACGCTTACTCGACAAATGGGAAAGTATTTAGTGCGCATAAGAAATTATATAAAGTTAAGACGGAAAACAAGCACGTTTCTGAAAATTATTTGATGAATTGTAGTCTTACAAAGGAATACACATACTTAGGACTTTCACATTAGTAAAAATCTAAAGCATGATAAGATTTTATTTTTGTTTTGTTTTTGTTGTTATATTTTTGATCCAATATTCCTTAGATAGTTGGATTTGGCCCAAATATGTTTCACAATATTCCATTTGGACACTGCATTGGCTTGCAAGACAAATGTCAAACGTGATTAAAAGGATCTTATATATGATTATATATGATGTAATATTCACCATTAATTTGTGACATATGCAACCATTATGTAAAAGAAAAGATAATTTTAAAAATATTTTGTCATGATTAATGAAAGCATGCTGTTAATATTATTAAAGTCATAAAAAGATTCCTTGCATCACTGTATGTTCCTTGCTGACAGAAGCTACCAATGTAGTGGTACATTGAAAATGTATTGTGGTACATACCTCTAGAAAGAAATGCCATGAAAAATCAGTATCCCAGTAATGTTGTGTACTTCTAATACACTGTCATAGTGACCATATGGTCTTAAACTAAGAAGAAAAACCAATGAGTTTATTAAAATTAATTTAAGAGGAACTTAAGGTATTGTGAATTAAATCCCCCAAAATCACATAATTCAAAATGTCTTTGAATAAATTAACAATAATCTCAAAGTTGTGTTATAGTCCAATATGTCAATGAGCACTTTGTAATTCCACTGAATTATTTAGGTAAATGATTCCTCTCTAATTATATCTTAACACAAAGTAAATGATTCCAAAGACTGAACTTAAAACTGGAATGAACAATTGTTTACCTCATCATATATATATATATATAT
>JAECUM010031854.1:0-30965 GCA_016617855.1 Megalonaias nervosa
TATATATATACATACATCCATATATACATATACATACATACACACATATACATACATGCACACATACACACATACATACATACGTGACATACATACATACATACATACATACATACATACATACATATATGTATATATGTGTGTATTTGTTGGATACATTGGATACATGAATACCATACGTTTTTATCCCTGACATTTACATGGGGGTTATTTGTAAATTTGCTCCTATAAATTTTGTCTTTAATTTATAAAGAGACAAAAAATATTTATCAATACTATGACAACAAAATACATTACCGATTCATCTGTTGCTGACGTTTATCTCACCACCAACTCTTGGATTATTGCGCACGACATTTTTTTTAAAAATTTTATTTGAAAACGTCATAAAAATATTGAGCTTTCTGTTTAAACCTAATTTTAAATATTCCATGCTTGATCACCCAATATTTGTCGTTATTAAAAAATTTTATTGCCTTGTTTACGAAGATCTGCATAATCGGCGTGACCCTTAAAAGTTTACGCTGGTATTACATGCCCTTGACATGAGTGCAGGAATTGACATATCAGTTGAGCAAATAACTCGCTAAAGTAACGATCAGAATGTTGGCAGTCTGCGACTTGTTATGAAATGATTACTGATCCTTTGAAAATATAGGAAGCAGCTAAAATGATTATTATAGTATGATCATCGATAGATCGATTAAAAAAAAACAATAAAACAAAACAAACAATTTGAAGCACAGAATTCCGAAAACGCTATGCAATCAAACACAGCGCCTAACTTTGACATAGTTTCTGACTTTTCTAATATAAAGCCACACCGAGAAAATAGAAACACCATACCCTTTTTATACAAAATTATGGACAATAAATATATTAAAATATAATGCAGCATTTCAGATTGCACATGTTGCACCGCGTTCCCCTCAGCAATAACCCTTACATCTCATATCACAAGATTCCGCCATGTTGTACTTATATTTGCTGCCGTTTCTCCATGATTAATCTACACAGTAAAAGGTTCAATAAAGATATGCGATTGCAATTCAAATTTTTGTACCATAAGAAAGTGAACGACTTATTTTTTCAATATTTTGCTTGTCCCCCCCCCCCCCGAAACTTTTTCTCTAAACGAATACCTAAAGATACGTGTAGCTCGTTTTGTTAATATTTGGAAGGATTTATGATTTGATCGGTATGGCCAACTAGGAAAGCTTTGCGTACTATTTCCCGGTCCGATATCATACAATCGATAGGACATATTTTCCAGTCTGCGAGTTAAATCGTTAGGTCTCTATTTCCCGGTCAGATATAGTGAATTCGGTAGGTCCCTATTTTCGCCGTCTTTCGCCATTTAAGTATTTAAAAAGGAAAAGAAAAGCCCTTAATCTTGTTTTTCCATCACAATTTGTGAACTTACATTGCACAAAATCAATAACTTTTTGTTTAAAACGATCGTGAAATCAGTACGCTTGTTAAAATGATCGTTCGATCAGTACGCTTGTTTAAAATTATCGTGTAATCAGTACGCTTCTATATCAGCGACTAATCGGCTTGTTCAAGGAGGACATCATACGTTAGTCGATAAATGAGCCCCCCCTCCCCACCCCCATTCTCTGTTGATATTGACCGACAGTTTGTGGGTCTGAATTCACCTCTTCATAAAATCGATGGATTGTTTCCCGATAGACCTGTCCGCAACGCATCGGTACACATTTTAGACACCGTTATTTCTCGCGTCTCTTGAACAGCTGTCGATTGAAGGGTCCTTTTTGACGATATGAACAGCTATTTAAGGATCAAATCATATGTATGACGACTTGCAAGTCCACGTGGAGTAACACAACCCTATATCCTGACGCCATTTTGACTCCGTGCCTACATACGACTTTTACAAAATATCGTTAAATGTCAAATTGTACGCTGGAGTGCTCGGGATGGATTTGTACGCAGCAAAAATGCACATTTTGAAAGATGACGTCATAGGCATAAATCGTGCATTAGTATCCCCACAGATTTTGGGGGCCATTTTATCGAACTAATCACACATAACAGTGAATCGAGCCTTACTCGAGGGAGGTAATGTAATCGGTAAATTTGAATTCTATTCATCATTAATTTTAACGGTGAATTTCGGGAAATTCATTAAAGTAAATTTTAACAGAGAAACGGAATTTTAATCTGTACATAATGTTATTTAAAAAGCATGACAAATTTACTTTTCAAAGATTTTTTCCACAGTTAACCTTTAAGTAGAAGGTGATCACGATTTGTCTGTACCTTTCTAATTCTTTAAATGACGATAATTTCCGAAATCATACTTTATATGGTATTCAAAAAGATTGATTACCAGGAAGCTGGTGAAGGATGTTATAAAATAAATCAGTTAACACACCTGACCCAATTGGATGTATACGTCCACACACTGCTCCAACTTTTTTGTTCTTCTTCATGCGGTCAATTAACATAAGAACGGACTCGGGCTGAAAGTCGACATCTCCGTCTAGTGTTAATATAAATGTGTTGCTTGCCTGGGAATGATAACATTATAAGAAAATGAAAGGAAATTTTATATCAAGTATCGAAATATTTTACTGCTATATTGTTAAAGTACATACCTATTTAATTGAAAGGTTTTAGTATAAATAGTCACATCCTATGGTGATTTTAAAAGTTTGTTTTGACCCAAATAACTATTCCAGAAATATCACTCTTGTTCTGAACAATAGATTGCATTAACTAATAATTCTTAATCATTCTAAATTTGAATTTCTTATTTTCTTTATATAATAATATTAGTGCTCTTTGCTACGAGTTTGACATTTACATAGTTTGCACTTATTTAACAATGTGGAAAAGTAATTTTAGATCTAAATGCACACTTTGTAAAGAACAATTCCCCTGAATTGTCTTAAGAAATTGATGGGTTTTAATCGCTCACAATGCATAATAGTTTACTAAATCCAAAGTTATCGCTAGTGCCATGCTGCATTTCCAATCTACCAATTAGTGTTTAATACTCAAAGTTATTTTGGAACCTTTTAACTATTTTCAGATCTCAAGATGTTTGTAATAAATAAAAGAACAGATACGTTTGCAGAACCTTTTCTATGTCTTCATGGGGTAGAATGTTCAAGAGGGATGTATGAGGCCACATTTTATGCCGTCGTTTGTTTTCTGTCTCCGCTTTATTAAGAAGATCCCCTGCTGTCTTGTCGTTGAAAAATTTCAACCCCAAAAGGTAGTACATGTACATAATCTGTGAAAAAAGCCAAAGTTTTATTAGCGACTTTTTATACTCTGTACGTGTTCTAGTTCTCGTCTTCTTTACATTAACAACTGTTAAGAATTAATATGGATTTAGAACTTGTTCTGAATTACTGAAATCGAGTGGAGATATCTGAATTGCTTCCTAAACATCAATGTGAAGTCACAGCTGCCATTGTAAACTTAATGAGGACTATTAACACCTCACCAGTAAAGACGCCGAAAGCAAGCTCTAAACCAGTTTTGGTTCAGCCGAGTTTTCACGAGCTATTTTGGAGGTGAACATTTCCGGTATGGAGGAAGTCCTTGATTGCACGATACTTGCCTGAGACCATCTTTTTCTGTGACGAATCTTGCTCTTGTCTTTTAGATGGGCAACCATCATAACGCCTCCTGGCATAGTCCAAACGAGCTTTCCCCCGTAGGGAGTCGAGGACTTCTTGGGGTATCTGTCCCATTCAATGTCGCCTTTGGCCACGGACCTAAAAATGAGAATATGATCAAGAGGCGTAATAAATACTGAAATGTGTTCTTGTCAACAGGTATATGAAGTTCCTGAGGTATTGAAATACCTAGGAAACCGACCAACATGAAACAATGCTTAAATCTGTATTTGTTTAAAATAAATGTGGTGATTGAGACTTTAGGGGTTTGAATGTAGATTTTATCTTGGTCCTAATAACTGAAATAATTGTTGGCCATGTCAGTCAAAGTCTCTTATCATGAAACATCAAAGGCAGGGAAAATCCCCAAAGCCCGGTCATGTTCTTGAGACAAAAATGTTTGAGACCATTTTTTTTTCACAGCCAGATCAGAACCAACCCAGATGATTCGAGTCCGTTGTCACCAACTGTCTTAACGTTTTCCATACTTTAATTATACATTAAGTTCTGACAGCCGGCGATTAGTGCACACTTAAAATATCTTCTAAGTTATCGAAAACTGGAATGCAACTTATGAAAAAAGCATTAGTTGATAGTTGACAAAAATCTCTTTACGGAATTTAATCACGTGTCCTATACATAAACCATGCTAAGATATAATCCTATTACACTGGACTGTCGTTATCCCTTCAAAGTGGCAACAGATGTAGAATGTTTTGTAATGTTTTATTCAAACTTTTTAAAAATCTTATTATTTGTTATTTGGGGTAATTTATAAGCCATACTTGCGTGGCAGCAGCTCCAACGCAGTGAATGAGCTTAAATGTATAAGTCATACTTACGTGGCAGCAACTCCAACGCAGTGAATGAGCTGAATGACGTACTCGTTTAGAACTTTCTGTCCAACTTTCTCGTCGTCCTTGAAAGCGTCATCAAAAATTATGTGAACTGGAAAGAGATTTTAATTTAATACCCTTTTCATAAACACTCCTTGGATACTTTTCTTCTATTCAAACATTAACACTGAGTAATGATGTTTGTTAATGTAAATGTTTACATCCATCGCGAACGTATTGATATTATAAGACATTAAGTTGTACTTTGTAATGCATAATAGTGTCGCTATAATAAGTGAACAATTGTTGACTGGCATTATCGTAGCATGGAAAAAGAAAGCTATATTTAGACTAATTATGGTTTCTAACAAGTCATCATATTGTCATGTACTCTTCAAAACTGTCGATCGTAGTGTCATAAGAAAAACAGTACATGTTTATTCTTACTTTCACTTTCAAATTTATCAGGATCACGTGTGTCCAACATTTTTTCGGCCTGTTTACTGGCCGCAATGTGGGCATCCAGTCTGAAAAGAAAGCAAGTTAATGTGCATCATTTTCACATTGTATATAAGCATTGCGAATTTGATTCATAAATCGTTCTAAAGAGATAATTAAATCAAGAACATAACTCCACAACGATTACTATGGAAACGGAAGAGAACCCTGTATAATCGTGCCTTTTGGAAAGATACGGCTCTAAAGAAAACAGTTAAAATACTTATACTTTTATTTTACTAATAAAAAATAATTATTTGTTTTAAAAGAAACAATACAAAACTTCAATTCCCTTACCTAAAGAGGGACTTGAGTAACTGAGTCATTTCCCTTTGTGTCTCGTGCCACATTGTAGCGCAAACATAGACCATGGGTGTTTCACTTGTCTTTCTTTCCTTGTCTTTATTTGACGAGTTGTCTTCCGCGTGGTCGTTCCGTCGAGACAACAGAAGAGAAATGTCCACAGAAAGTGAGCTTTTCATCGTATTCACGAATATTCTGAAATAATACACTGTAAAGTTTTTAATTACAATCTCTTTAACCTTCATGGTTGTAGGTCTTGGAACAAAGGCTAAGAATTACATAGAGCAGAAACAGGCAAGGATGCTTTTCTGTGTGAGATTGTAAAAATGAACTGATTTACTCCGATGTCTTATTGTTACTCTAGATAATGCATGCATGAATATGTATTACTTCAAGGGATTAAAATCACACGTCAGCATAATATGGCGCCGATCAAAGGTAAAGTTCTAAATATTTAATTATAAAGAATTGCGACAAAAAACTTATGGAATATAATCCCATCCAAATAAAGGTGGATATGAGAAATAACAAGATGAAATATAAAATATAAGAATCTTAAACTACTGTAAAAGTTTTAATAATAATAAAGCTAAAGCTAGACAATATGAAATCCTTAAAATATAGGATCATAATTTCTTAAAAACCGCATTCCCTCAAAACGTCACATATTTTCTATGGTGGTACAGTGTTATAAAGTTCCTAAAAAACGTTCAGATAGAATACTGCAGTCTCACAGGGTGGGAATTGATACACTCGACAATAAGGTGTTGCACTGTCGGTGGACACTGACAGTGAATGCAGTCTGGTCGGGTGTTCATCCTTCAGGAGATGTGGACCAGTCAAGAGTGGTTGCTGCATATTCGAAAGGCATAGTACCACATCATCTCAGATTTTTATTTGTAGGGATGTCAGTATCCAGAGATGGGTGTTATGATCCAAAGCTTATTATTAGAATTTTCATCCCACATATGTTGTAAAGTATACGCAAGTGTCAGTTTATGTAATGTCTGAAATCCGGATATGGAATCTTCCATTCAGAAATGGATCAATACATATCAGCTTTATCTACCCTCCTCCCCCTTCATTATCCTAAATACCATTTTGACTAGGCAGAGTATAGAGTACTTTTTTCACATTGAAGGATTACAAGCTGTTTCTGTAAGATCTGGGACATTAACATGGATTTTTTCCCATAAACATTTAACATTTTGTGTGAAGAAGCGAATATATATATATATATATATATATATATATATATATATATATATATATATATATATATATATATATATATATATATACCAAGATTAACAATTATAATTATTTAAGACGGCGCTGCCAACGCGGTAAGGGAACTTCGAATTCTGCATAACCGAAGAACAAATTACTTCTGTCCATATTAGCCTACTTTATATATGATACGTCCTATCTCTCAGCTGTTTAGAATCAATGGAACATAAAAGCGAAGCAGCTTGAACTCTCGAACACAATCCCTCAGTTCTGTAGCAAAATCATTTAAGATGTTAATTGCTACAGCATGTTACTGTATTTCTTTTCATATTATCTCATGATTTCTTAATCCTAGGGATGAAATTAGTCAATGTCTACAACAAATATACATACCTTTCTTGCTTTGCCATTCTCTCGCATCTTGGAAACCAGATGTAATACGTCATCAACAAAATGGATATCCATAAGAGGGAGCCAAAAATAATTGGAAGCATTAGACTTTCTAGATCCATTTTTGGGCATTCTCTTTGCATGTCAATTAAGTCAAACCATGGTATGTCTCCACGACATGAGAAAAAGGTGATCAATAGACATAAGGGAGTTACTAGCACGAGGGGTAAACAGAAGGACACTTGCTGCATATACCATTTGCAGGCTAAACAACTCAGGTATGAACACAATATGGTGCTTAAAACCTGAAGGATTATGTGCTCATAAGTTCTTAGAAACTGAACTGTACTACTAAGAGTCTGCTCTGTTGTTGCCGTGTTAAGTTTTGACGGGTCTTTCAGGAGTTTCTCCGGTGCAGCCTTTGTAGTGTTGTCCATAAATGTAATGGTTTTGGATATCACGATATCTGTTACGTTTACCAATACTGGTGGAGACGTTGAATTTTGCCACATATTGTATGTGGCATTCTTCGAATCTTCCAATTCCTTTACGCTGGAGGTGATCATTTCAGGGAGTCTTGCCTCAAAATCCGTCACCAGCAAAAAGGCTAGACCTACGTATACACAAACTTTAACGGGTATCAGTACGACATTTGTTGTGTCCCTCGACCTCAAGAGCTGCTTTCGATGGTAATTAACGAATATAATGGGCTTTGTGCCCTTTTTAATATCATGGTGGATAAAATTCTCCCACCATTTCACGGAAATGAGAAGAGTTGCCACTGGAATTACCCAAGGTTCCATTTCGGAATTTGGTAGAAATGAACCTCTGTCAAACTTTACAAAGTACATCATAACAAACATGCCGACTTGGATACAAAGAACAACAATCGCCTGGGCTAGTTTTGCACAACGTTCAAAAAACTTCTTTTTCTTGTAATGAATAGTTTCCAGAAACGTCAAAAGAGCAGGAATAAATGTAACGTGAAGAAGAATTATGATGCCTCTAAAATTATCTACATAAGGAAGAGCTTTGAAAACGAGCAATCCTGTCCCTATTGCTGGTAAGGTTTCAACAATTACAACCTGCAAGAAGAAACAGACAAGCATTCAGTAATCAATGATCCATATCCTAACTTAGGGAAGACGAAATTATATTTGCTGTTGTTTGGGGGCTTTAACGCCATTTCTCAGCACATGATAGGCTATACATAACGGCCAGTATAACTGGTTGAGGAAAAACCAAGGAAAACCATGGTAAGAACCACCGACCCACGGGAGGCTATTGGCAAGCTTTCTCACATGTCCACATTGGACGAGACCGACTCTCGAACCCACACAGACAGAAGAGATGGCAGTGGTCGGTAAGGGCGAGTGATTTAAAACACTCAACCACCAGGGTCTCCAGGAAGATGAAAGGTGTATTTTTTCCACATTCTTTATCACACGGTCAAATTTAGGGAACAATGCTATTCTAATCGACTGTTATCTATTTATGATAAACTACTAAGAAATACGTCCAAGCAAGGATGTTTCTTTTTCATAACTTTTTCAGGAAATTGGTCGCAGATAAGTACCAATATGTTTGAATTAAAGAGATTAAACTATATTCCCAGGTCTTCAGCGATTAATTAAACATTGAATTCCGTAAGGAACAAAATTTTACCTATTGTGCAACATTCCCAAAAATTCAGGAATTTGGATTATATAATCTTTAACTGAATATTGCGATGGAAAACGCTATAATTTTTAGTTATGTTTTTGATCTTTTAAAAAATTAATGATTTAAATAACGAAGTATTTAGACAAATATTAATAACCACTGAGAATTAACCTTTTCATATTTTATTTTGCTATGTAGCTAATACTTGAAGCTATCGGCGTAAGTTCTTTTCAAATCCAACAGTATGTGTAGAAAATGTAATTTCTAGATGCATGACTGTAGAACTAATTTTCATGTTGCAAAGAAAACATACAGCCACTAGAATTCTCTTATCCAGCCACTTCTTTTTCCCAAACAGCCACTTCAGTAGGGCCATGAGCCATGTTAGACCCAGAGGCACCAGAATGCACAGCAAAACTTGGGTAGTCAATTCATTCCGTCTTTCCGGAATCTGCAATGCAAGAAATAATCACCGCCCAAATTTCCTGCTAGCTCGTATTCGAAAGATTAGCAAAAAGTGCATGCACAGCACAAAGTATTTCTTTAATTCCAATTCTGTGGAATGGAGTTTATTGTTGCTAACGAATATACATTAATGTTTTAGGCAGAGTTGTTGCAATCTACAATGAATTCCCACACGCAACAATTATGTACTAGGACTTGTATGTATTAACACCTCTTTAAAATATGCATACCCCCCAATTTGAAACATATGAGTACTTGAAACACACGTAAATTAATTTATGTGCCATATGGTCCAAAGGATAAGAAAATACAATCTTAGAATCAGCGTAAACATGTGCACCCTATTTATAAACGTGAGTGCGGTATGTATCCCGCAAAACGAAAATCTGTATTACAACCTGTATGAAAAGTATATAGAATAAAACAGGTGCGTGGCAGAGTATTACCTTTTGGGATTTGGTTATCAAAGAAATGATGGAGACCTTGCTCCAGACGCCCGTGACCAATACACCAACAAAAAGCAAGCAGAACAGGAAAAAGCGAGTGGCACGGAGACACATCTCCTCGCATCTATTGGATCCTTCGTAATCCCGCTCTGTCTGACGAAACATATCATAGGCTCTACAAGAGAAATATAAAGTCATTTTTTATTCTATGGAAGATTTAAAGGCATTTATAAAATGGTTCTTGCATAGTCCGGTTAAACTTACGGAATAAAACATACAATGAATCAGTATTAATTATTTGTGTTTATGAAGACTGAAAAGATTTAAGGATTGAGGTGAGGTCAAATAAATCCAATCATTAGAGATTAGGAAGTTAGAATATAACCAAGCATACTGATGCAATTATTAGTGAATAATTATTGCACTGGTAATAATATCAAAGATCTGGATGATGTTACTGACCATCCAAGTGAACTCTGTACTGTTTAAGCTGATTAACCCAAAGATATTTTCCATGAGCTATGCAAAATGTAGTTGTTGCACGGCAAGAAAGGTAATTGTG
Source organism: Megalonaias nervosa (assembly GCA_016617855.1). Classification (NCBI taxonomy): domain Eukaryota; kingdom Metazoa; phylum Mollusca; class Bivalvia; order Unionida; family Unionidae; genus Megalonaias; species Megalonaias nervosa. Next base: position 10,046 of record JAECUM010031854.1, read on the forward strand.
CACATTAAAACTATTATTATTTAAAACAGGAAATAGTTTGATATCACGCCCATGGATACAGCTACACCATAAGATGGTTTTTTCTTTTCGTGTTGACATCTCCAAGACTCATGCATATTTCAATGCCATAATTACTAATTCACGATTCCTCACAATAAATGTCAATATTCCAATGACTGATCGTTTTGGCATATTCCAAATTCGTGTGGAAAAAGTAAATGATTTCAAACTGATATAGCATAAAAAGCATATAAAAAGATTCACTTTTTCTTCTTGAAATCTGATGTAGTTTCAGCCTTAAAGATCTTTGGTTCCTCCTCCTCGGTTTGAATTAGTTTCTTTTCTTCCAAGTATACGTTTGAATTCTTGCTCCTGATGGATGAAACATTCGAGTCGTGACTAGATGCAGACTCCGCTGTCCCTATGTCCTCAGTGGAGCACTCCAATGCTACATATGCTTTTGAGACAAATGGTGTCGAAATCTCAGACACTGTTTTCTTTGAAATGGGAGATGACTGTATTCTGTTTCTCTCCTCTTCTCTTCTTTTACTTTCTGCCTCTTCTAATATTTTTCTCTGTACCTCCTCTTCTCTTTCCTAGACAATTCAGTGAAAATAAGTTCATACAATCAGCCAAGAAACATCATAAACTGATCAATCTTTCCTTCCCAAAATTTACCCCAAATAAGGTATATCTAAGTCAAAGGCTGGTGTACATTTTGACAGTGTCTCCGAATTGTAATTGCAAAAGATTGCCGATTTTAAGACATACTATAGGAAATATTTTACTGTCTAAACCAGATCTGTTCTTTATCAAGCAGTCATTACACCCAATGGACAGAAGCCCTTCCTTGGCCAGAATTTCCTCTACACTTCGGTATGAAATATAAAATTGTCTGCTATCTCTCAAGCATCATTATGTCGGTCTTCCTTCACATATAGTTCCACAGTATCAACTATTAATTTTGAAAGAAGTGTTTAGCCTACCTTTTCTGATATAATTTTAACAGTCTTCCTAACATCACTAACATGTGTCATCCGTCTATTGACCTGATTTAGCACGTTCTTTAGGTCCATAAACAGTATGCAAGTTAGCTTTAATATGTGTAAACGATTTTCCTACTTTTGCATAACATTAAATAATAACCATCCATTTACAGTTTCTGACAAACAAGAGGTAGAAATGACGAACTCGCCAATCATATATTGTTTGTAATATACTGAATTTGTTGTTGAAACATTTTTATCAACTCTCGTAGACCTCTGATTTTATGTGGAAATGTATGTCTTTGTTCACGTAAGCAGTGTGGTTAATACTCACCTTTAGTATCTTTTCTTTCATCCGTCTATCGAGTTCTTCCTGGTGATTGTACTTTAGAAACACCTGAGAAACATTGCATACATACTGATAGTATACACCAAAATGTTTTTACAGGGACATATCAAGATTCACTTGATGCTTGTGTGTAGATTAGTTTATATTCATAAAATTATTACATTTTTGAAGGAAGAACTTATGAAGTTCAACATTTTAGGAACAATTAGCATACGCTCACCAGCAATATGGAACTTAATTGATGAAAAATGTCTTTCGATTCATAATATTTGCAGCAGATTATCTCACGAATAAATAAAACGTATCGTCTTAAAATGAGTGAGGAAGAATTATCGATTTGTTTGGTTTTCAAAGATGTCAATAGCCTAAATGGTACCTGCCTTCATTCGTTCGTTTTTGACAACAAGAAAACCTGTATTTTTATCCACGTTTTGCTCTCGTACTAGTATCATAAGTAAATTAAAGTCCACATGTGCATTTCCCTGGCATTATAGTAATTCATTAAGGCTCTGATGCAGTTGATGTCTCCAGACCGTCGTGGAATTACCTTCATCTTAAATGTCAATTCTGAATTTGTTTGCCTTACAGACAGAAAAAATTCGAGAACACCACCTTATTGAACTTCAAAATTATGACCTACCTTTCTAGGACCGGTGCGGTGTTCTGTTATTCCAGCACGATGTAGAACATTTTCCACAATCGTCTTTGGCGCGTCCTTGCGATCAATGGGTTCTACAAGACTTTCAAACCTAGATAGACAGAACTATAGTACATAGATTATTTCCCTCCGACATAAGTAAATAAGTACATTTTACAAACTTTTCCGATATATTGTATAACTTTTTTCAAGAGTGGGAGAAATGTATAGACCTTGCAAATGTGAGATCAGCGTATATACCATTGTTTGGATTTTACTACAAGTTCTTGTGAAATCAATTCACCTTGTTTGGATTTTATTACAAATGCGAGAGAAATGCGTTTACTCCTGTTTGGTTTCTATTGCAAAATCATGATTAGCATTCATTAAAAAGTCTTTAAGTTCAAATTCGAAACAAAAACGCTCGATCTCTTAAAAAATTTCTGAATTTTAAATAAATAATAAAGCTTAATGTTTCAAATTCGCGCATGTACTGTTTGTGGAGATTTAATATTCAATCTTATGAAAGTGAATATTATTAACACTTATTATATCAACAGTATTCACTTGCTGCTAAATTTTGTTACATTAAAAAATATTCGCTAAAATCTCTCTCCTAAATAACGACCAAGATGAAGAAACTTTTAATCGAGTGAAAGTTAAGAATTTCAAGACATGTAGAAACTTGCTAGTTACTTGCCTCTTAATAAAGTCTTCAAACTGATATCTCAGGGGGAAGCCATCTCGGCGCACCTTGGCGACCTCTTTGACCCCGCTACTAAGCAGCTGCCTTCTAACCATATCTGTATCAAAGCACTCCGGTCTTAGCTTCTCGTTTGGTTTGATGCATCTATCAATCAAAAATAAAATCTCAAATTTTCACGAAGGCACGAGATAGAAAATTTAGAACTGAAAAGGAATCACGTTTCTGTAAGCGACTCAAAGTACTGTACCAATGGCATTTTAGAAAAATATAAGCATAAAAATTCAAGCGAAAATCTAACAAATGGCATGTTTATCAGCTTAAGTAGAATAAATGTGTAAATTGTCTTCAAGTATTTTTCGAGACAATACTCCTCGATTTTTACTTAACATATCACGTCAAAGGGAATAAACCTTTCGGAACTTTTACTTGTAAAATGTACCTGTCTTTGAATGAAATGGTGTAGATGTTTTTGGAAAGCAATTAAATAGTATGATAGACATTCTTGTACTTGCTTTCGTTGATCTTCTTTCGTACATTCTGGTGTGTATATTTATAAATACGTAGAAATACAAATAGCATAACCAGGTAACAAGACCCTTTTAAATTCACAAGATAATCGGTAATAACAAGTCAAAATTTCCGTCACAATGAATGTGAAGTAAAGGAAAGTTACTTGACAAACCACGGTTTCATTATTCTTAGTTTCTGTTCCAGCCTAAGTAAGGATTTCTGAAAAAGCAGAAAACGAGTACATCAATTAAGAGAGGATTTTAAAAGCGCCTAAATCGAGTAAATCAACTGATAGAAATTCTTAAAAGTGCATTAATCGAGTAAATCAATTGATAGAGGACTCGGAAAGAGCATAAAAAAGTAAATCGACTGATAGAGGATTCTAAAAGCACATAAATCGAGTAAATCAATTTATCCACAATATAATCGTAGCTATACTGCAATGCATTCGTTAATATTGTATTTTCACAAATTTTTTTGTTGACATTTTACGATGTGCAACTCGTCTTTTTTACTAGGGCAAAAGGTGGTGCGAATAACTCTACAAATCTTTAGTCGCCTTGATGCATATCTCAATAGTAAAGGAATAATGCTAGATTAAAATTAACTGGGTTTTCATTCATATTTTAACGGAACATCAGTGTTAAGAATGACCTTGAAACGTTTCGTCTCATAATCTTGCAATTTTCCTCTCTTCGTTTTATCTGATGAAGCGAATCTGAAATTAAAAAAGACACGCGTGAGTGCTGAAATGTCAAACAGCCTTATTCTCGTCTTGTTTACAAGTGTTTCGATGTAAACTCGATATACATTAGACTTAGTAAAATAGGTATAAATAGTTATTAATCATGATTAGGTGTTATGAATCTGGCACATTATTTTCCCCTCTTGCACATTTGCCCATCTCTCTATAGACTTAACAAACGTTTATACCTACGATGCAGGATTTGTGAAATAGAGACATTGCATATTCGTAATGACTTGCATGGTAGTAAGTCTCAGACGCTATTTTAGTAAAATCAGACATATGCAATGCACCTCGTGGGTACATATAAATAACTGTTGTATAAAGAATACGAATTTGTTTTAACTTACCCCCCTTTGATCTTTTTTGCCGCCCTTTCCGACAGGGTCATGTTCTTTATTCTTCTGTCATTCATCTTGCTATGAAAATAGCAAAACGAAGTAAAAATATTTTTGAAGAATTAGAGTTTAATATTGTAAAAGATATTAAATCGAAGTACCTTAGTAGCAGATTTATATTTACTCCAGCAAATATAATGATATGTTTTTGGGTTATCATTACCTTAGTGCTCTTTACCTTGCAGGTATAAATGAAATTCTTGTACGCTTATATTAGTACATGGCATGAAGGACAAAAAACCCAAAGGATAATGTATTACAGATTTATTGGGTTAGTCTTTCTGCTGCTTCTCAATTAGATGGAAAGCTCATACAGTTTATGAACAGCGTGTATTTAATGTCAACTTTATAAATATGTAGCTTTGTGAACATGTATAAATGAATCTATCATTAAACTATTTAAGTTATTCGCGAGTTTAGTAGCTTTGTGAATGTGTGTAAATTAATACGTAATTTAGCTAATAAAGTTATTCACAAGTTGTATAGATTTGTGAATATGCATAAATGAATCTGTCGTTAAGCTATTAAAGTTATTCACTTTAAATGGAGAAAAGTTGATGAAAATTGGAAGAGAAGCTTTAAAGATTTGAAATTGTATAGGCTATATTGGTGACCGACTGGATTCTTGAAAGACCGCCTGCCCGGCCCAACATATTGGAAAAAAATAAGCAATTTGGTAAACATTCACGTCTATCTACATGCTGAGACTGGTCAGCTGTTCGTAGGGTTCTCTGTTGTGTGAAAGCAGATTGAGAGCCACTACACTCGGCCAAATGGTCAAGTTTATGTTACAGACAAACGCCGTTCTTTAGAGATAGTTATTTCATAACGTCATAATTAAAAATATTCATCCACATTTTATGAAGCACTCGTGTGCCTCAAAACTTTATGTTACGAGGTCCGCCAAGTTAATATCGGGAATATTCTTCAGTTTAGTCGAATACGGATGAATTATGAAACTTTTGCCTTGTCTTTAATTTTATATTTTGCTTGGCTGAGATCAACTTACTTGAGGATGAACTCGTTGTTGCTGTAATGCAAACACTGCTTGAGGGAATTTGATAAAGTGTCTGTGTTCTTCTTTAGAAACCCTTTGGCATCGTACATTACCTAAAATGAATTTAAAACAAGAGGAAGTCAAAAATTAGCAGAGTTATATATGATCCATTGATGTGACGGACATGAATCTGCTATGCATAAGGGTATATTGGATAAGAACAGAAAGCACAGTATGCTTGTAAAACGCGACAAATACAAATTTCAGGGCATTTGGCTCGTACAACAACCGTCTAGATTTTATCCAGTAATCAACACACGTGTAAATTCACATTGCTTCATATTCTTGAAGAGCAGGACGCTCGCAAGCCGTACCAGAACAAGGCTGCTGCAGACGTTGCGGCCGGTACTGTTAAGGCCGTGCTAGATCAAGGCATTCGCAGACGTTGCGGCCAGTAATGTCATGGCTGTTCCAGAATTTGAACCTTAAGTTTAAGCGTTAAAATGTGAAGAAAATTATGCAACTTTACAACAAAGCTCTGGCATCACCAGCAAGTGAAAAGCGGAACTCGGCATAGAGGATGAAAATTTAGATTTTTTTTGTTATTGTTGACCACTGAAAATATTCTACCTATCCAACTATTTTAAACAGGGAATGGCTGTACTGACATATTAATACAGCTGTTTTGGGTTTAACGCCATTCTTAGGCACATGATAGGCTATACAAGGCGGCCAGTATATCTGATGGAAAAAGAAACCAGAAAGAACCATCGACCGCCGGGAAGAAACTGGCAAGCTTTCTAACATACCAAAGCTGGCCGAGCCTGAAAATCGAACCTCGCAGATAGGTGAGATGTCGATGATCTGTAAAGGCGAACCTTTGGCCATCCGTCCGTCCGGGGCCCCTAGAAGACTAATGATTACTTCAGTCCGTAAACCATAACCACCTAAGTGAAATGAGTATAGCTAAATGTTCCAGTCAGACCCGGCTGGTTGCGTGTGCGAAGTGCGCGATGCACACAGGCGCCTTTTCATTTCCTGTTCGTTTTATTCGCAATTTATTCGAAACAAATTTTGGAAAGGCGCCTGGAAAGGCGCCAAACATTCATAGCACACACAAGAAAAACACCACGCGCCGGGCCTGGTTCCAGTTATACATACCTCTCGAGAAAAAAGGTGCCCGTTACCATTGGTGTAAACTTTCCCTGGCATTTTTATCAACTTGATTATGTATTTAGTACACATTACAAAATGACGTCATATAAAACAATTTATTATGTTCATATTGTTGCCTTTTCCGACACATGGCCAAGTAGAAATCATTTCAAGTTGTCACAAAATCGTTTTTCCCCCATAATATTGTTTAGTTCACTGGTATAAGATTGCAAATTAAAAGTTGCTGTCAATATAAAGGACCGTGTTTACTATTGCCGAATAGCAGGTGAAATATCTCGTGTTAAGATAAAATCAACCATAGCAAAGGAAAGCTCGAGTAAACGTTTTCATAAATATGGGAGAGAATACAAAAACTGAATTGTTAACCTGGTCACAGATTGTACTAAAACACTTTCTAAAAAAATTATTATTTTAGGTGTACATTCTTTTAATTTAAGAAAAAATCTTGATTCTCACACATATTTATAGTTTGCAATATCTATTGCCAATGACATTCATTAATAAAGCATAATGTAAAATTTTTCGAATCAAGGACAGAGATAACGCACATTTTCATTATATAAGATTTAACAACAGTTATAAAAGGCAAAAATAACAAAACATTGAATGATCCAATATAGAGAACATAATTTGTACATAGGGATAAAGTGCTACTCCTGTACATCAAGAAGTAACTATATGATATTTGTATCATATAGACATAGTGCCCGGAATATACTTTTTCGGGGAAAGATAAAATTTTCTTTGCTGTAGGTGCTGTTCATATTTGAGAATGACGTTGATAGTTGACAGTGCTGATGTGATACTTTAATATAGAATATACTTTAAAGAACTAATAGGCGACTGGGGGACAGTCACGTACCTCTCCTGCATAGTGTACGATTCCAAAGTGGCACGCGTTGTACTCCGACCGGCACTTGTAGTACTCGTTGTGGTTGTTGTGGCTATCGAGATGGTGTATGAAGCTCTCGTCGGTTGACTTGGGCATTGAGATCTGATCCTCAAGAATGGGAATGACTCCATATGGAGTCTTTGTAATGCAAAAGGAAAACAAATGAAGGTACACATAACATTACATGCTGTTTGAATCATCGCTTTCATAGAACAAAAGAGAACGTTCCACAGATGCATAGGTTACCTGCTACAAAATCAGTTTAATATGCACAATTTCTTTGTAAAAGTGAATACTTGTGTAAAACGATTGGAATACATAATCTGAAAATACGCCCAAGACTACGTGGACCTCCGGACTTGTTCGGTTGGTACACACAAACTGAAATAGGCGTCCGGACTTGTTTGACTGGAACACACAAGTTTAAATAGGCGTCATGACTTGTTCGATTGGAACACACGTTTTAATAGGCGTCCAAACTAGAGATCTTTTTTTAAATGCACGATACAGAGACAACAGTTTGGTCATTGCCTATACAACTAAAGATAAAATACAGTTCTTTAATTATAATTCTAGGTAACAAAAATTATGATTTCAATTACACAGGAATGTACTGTCGTAGGCACAGAAAATGGCGTTAAACGGTATTTCAGGAAAAGAAATTTAAGAATTCTAAGAGATAAAATGATGACCCCAGTTCCATATTTTCTTGAAAGCAAACGATACAAACGAATACAAATAACGTAGGTTTGCATGTAAGGTTAAAAAAACGCCAAAAAAGGACGCAAAGTATTGTTGTCTTACAAGTACCTGTAGCAGAAGGTTCAGGACATCCATATTGTCCCTGAAGACGATGTCGGCGAAGTTGATCCCTTCCTTACTATAGTCGTCCTTTTCACACACAAAAATCTTTTCTATGAAAAACTGATGTAGTTTCTCATTCGTTATGTTGATCAAAAGCTGTTCAAAACTGTTTTCACGGAGATTCTCGAAACCCGAAATGTCCAGAACACAAAGTGATAGATCCGAGTCTTTGGCGTGCCTAAAAAGAAACATGTTTAATTGATATAAAATTTGTTATGGCTCTATGATTACAAACTACGTAACAGAAAGAAGCAAAACCAACAAGTTTGAGTAAAATTCAACAAATAATCAATTTCACTAGATTACTAAGTGAAAATGTAAGAGGAACTTAGTGTTTTTAGTCCAAACATACAAATTGTTCAGAATGAATTCCAATAGTGTTGAATGTGTTGATGTAACAATAGTCTTGAATGTGGTGATATACCAAAATAATACAACCCGGCGTGTCTTTGATCGAGTCCTCAATATCCCAAATTAGTGTTTAGGTTCAAACATCAATGAGCACCTTGTAATTCCAATGAATAATTTAAATAAATGATTCCTCTCAAACTATATCTGAACACAATTGAAAATGATTCCACAGACTGATCGTACAAGATGAATGAAGATTTTGTTTACAAAACGTCTATTTATATCCAAATTGTCACCTGACCTCTGACGCAACAGAACATGCCCTGAAATTCCTTAGATATCGGTCTTTTCTAATGGAACTTCCAACAAATTGTCAACAGTTTCCTTCCAGAACGTTCTAAGTTCGTAAACATGGTTAGGTTCTTAACACAAGTTTTAGTAAATGCCTTATAAATGCATGACAAAAATCAGGTAGCCACAACCCTCAACATGACAAACGTTATGAACACAATATAAATTAAATATACATACACAACAATATGTATGTATGTATGTATGTATGTATGTATGTATGTATGTATGTATGTATGTGCGTGAGTGCGTGTGTGTTAAGATATCAACGCCACAATAGTTCAACAACTCCCCTCTACGTTGTAGAGGCGATGATAAGATTTCAAGGTACCATGTTCCTTGGCAGCTTCTGAAACTTATAATATTGCGAGAGGAGACATTGATTGTAGAATGTCAACTCAAACACGCTAAATGCATTGAATAAACGCACTGTGTGTAGGTTATTTTTTCTAAAAATAGAAAAACGACGATGAAATACAGTTTCCATGGAAATGAGATATTTAACCCTGTTAAATAACACTACTGAAAGATCTTTCATGTTAAGCTACCGAATCGAAGTCTTCGTTGATCCGATTTTCTACACGGTTAATTCTGATTTTCGGACGCATCCGTAAAATAGGAATTTCATGCACATGTAACCTACTTTTGGCTGCGAGATTTTTTAATATCGTGTTTATAAATGAAAAACCAGTGTCTTCTCATGCACAAAATAGGGGGAAAAACACTTGTCAACAAAATGATATATATTGATGCAAAAAGAACATCAAAACCCTTTATTGATCACGCTTACCTGCATTTTATGAGATTTTTGTACAATTGGTATTCAGGCCGCTGATCCTCTATACATTAAGAACTGCACCATTGGTAACAATATCTGTATTTGAAATCAGCCATTTTGAGCTATATGCTTATGTAAACGCTCCATAGAATGTTGATTGAATCAAGTAAACAATAGTGTGTGTATGCGTTACAGTAAGCTAAAGTAAACTTGTTACTTTTATTTACTTGTGTGCTGAAATTTGTCCATGATTGTAGGTTGTACATTTAGCTAACTTTTGTTCGCGATTGTAAGTTGCATATAGAATTCACAATACTCTTAAGTGTCTCTTGAATTTTCACGTTTGTGTCGTAGAGAGATAAATTGCTTGTTGATTGATTCGACTTAATTTTGGTTTCACTTTCTATCTGATTTAATACGATGGTTTCACTTTCTATCTGTTACATAATTGAAATCTTGAGTCGTAACAAAACTACAAATTACCTTCCGACTTGTGCTTGCAAAGAGGTGTTGATTTTTGTGATGATTCCTTCAAAAATGCAGAGGTAGAGTTGCTTGACGAGGGCATCACGACCATCTTGTGCCTTCTCCAGGGTTTTGTAATGCCGCAATTCCTCACCTGAAATAAAATGACAAATTATCTCAAGCTGTTCTTTTTGATTTACGTCATAAATATCGGCGCCATTAATTTAAATCCTAACATTACTTATTTACCTCAACCGTACGACAAAAATAATAAAAACTATTTAATCAGTAGATATTTTAAACGTTCTATATGACATGATGATGATGACAATGATGATTATGATGATGAGGAGGAGAGGAACCATATTACCTCTAATGTGGTGCGTGTTTGCGAGCAATGCAGTTACCAATTCCTGCTGAGCGTCTTCTTCAATTCCAAGTAATGAACAGGCTGTACATATGTAAAATAAAAAATAAAAGAGGCGAGTCAACACTCCTGGCGATATTCAACAAAAATATAGTTTGACGCAATTCTTTTTTCCTGCTATAATCATGTGATCCTTTAAGAAACAACACGTGTACACTGACACTGGTCCATATGAGCAATCGTTGGAGTCGGTTAAGCAGTCAAAAATCACTCGATGTTTCTTATAAACGTCCGAGTTATGCATTTCAAAAAATAAATTTCGTAAATTTTGGATGACGAAAACAAACTTTTAAACGGTGCCTATGTTAAATGTTGTTAATCCTATTTATGACTCACATTTGTAGGTGTGGGGATATGAGGGGCATGGGGGTAGGGGATACCTGCAATAATTTGTCTTGGTTCAAACTGACTCTTAAAATTAAAACATTCATAGATCACAAATCCAAGCCACATGTCTTTTTTATATACACGTTCAAAAGTAGCTGAGAAGCGGATTCTGAACACAAAACTGAAACTCTGATCACTGAAACGTCCAAGTTAAGTCACAGTGACCTTCTAGTAAGATGGTGTTGTACTCAATAGAATACATTCATCTACCAATTTGCATTCCGTGGTGTCAATGGCTGAAACACTAGCCTTGACCGAAGTAACGGAATCGTAAAATTTAGGTCACAGTGATCTACATTCAGTAAAATGGTGGTGAATTCACATAGATACATCTACGTTCCAAGTTGCACTATCTGGAATTGACAATGCCCTAGAACATGACCGTAACAGAAAACAACCCAAATTACAAGAGGTGTGAAGTTTAGGTCACAGAGACAATTTTTGGCAAGATGACATTGCACTCACCAAGACGGAATGGTTTTGAATTGTTTCATTTGGTGAATTTACGGTACAGCAAAACCCGCACCTTTTCTGTCACCAAGTCTGTCACACTAGTTTCGGAACTACGCGGTTCCTATACCAAAACTCGTATTCACTCCACGTTGTACAACTCTGGGACTGACAATGCCGGAGAAAATGATCTAAACGCATGCAACAGGAGTCGAAAATGTGTGAAATTTAGGTCACTGTGACCTTCTTTGGTACACACCAGGATGCACAACGCTAAGGCTGTTAATGATGAGACACTAACCTAAACGCAAAACGTAAAGTCATTGAAGCGTAAACTTATGCCCCAGTGAAATACACTTGGCTAGTATTTATGGTGCTCATCAAAAATACATTTACGTACAAATTTACATGTATCATGCAAAGCTCATACGATGCTTAAGAAACTTAACTAAACGTAAAATTTAACCAATATTTGGTTGACTGACAGACGGACGGAAAAGGATAACAATTATATCTCTTCCACATGGGAAAACTGACCTGGAACTAAATAACGCTCCTCGTGGTCTTCATGAATTTTGAAGCTTTCGTTGGTTTCGTCCTCTGTGAATTGAATATTGGACAGCAGCAAAATGGCAGCCAGAACACTGAACAAGTGGTCTATTAACTGTAATGGAATAAAGTGCATAATGTATTGAAGCCGTTTCATGATGGTTTGGACAATATTGTTGATTGAATGGACTACGTTTATCCAGGAAATGAAACGTGAAGAAACGTTCCTGAAGTACCAACAGACTGCGAGAAATTACAAGCTAACAGTAAGTGTACATGACTTGAGATAGCTTCGGATTAACCAATAATGCGTAAAAATATGGTTCGGTTAATATGATACACGTGTGGTGCATATAATATAGAGTAAACCTAAATGACTTTTATTATGCATACCTTTATAATAAGAAAACTGACAATATTTATGCATATCGTTATAATAAGAAAACTGGTAATGTTTCATTACGTAACAGCGTTCGGTTTAATTGGTCAACAAAGTCATTATCAACACTTCCCCGTTAAAATTCTCAATTTAAATAATTTATGATTTTTTAACAAAAGCCCCAACAATTCATGCAAATAAATGATTCCCACGATATAGGGATTAACAAATAAGCTGAAAAGACTGCTAAGGATAAATGCCGAGTTTATCACCTCATGGAATAAAACTATTTCTGACTGGCCAACACCAATGATTTCATCGCTGATAAAATAGCTGTTAGCTACAATGGAGAAAAGGCTATGATACGCACCTCGTCTGAAAACTGAATGTCCTTGAGAATTTCTTCCATCTTCTCAAACTTTTCCTTGTATTCTCTGAGTTCCTCGCTGTTTCGAATCGATTGACAGCCGCTGTGGGGGTATTCAGCCTCATCCACCAGAATCCTGCCGATGAAAAATAATTCCCACTGGAATCCTGCAGCGAAACAGTTTAGATGTGCGTTTCTAAATTATTTCTACCCGTTCCTATTAGCCCCACCACTGAGCTTCGTCCATAGAATATGTTTCAAAATTCTAATACTACCGTGAACGTCATCAAACATTTCAAAATCGAATCTCCTCGGTCTGAAGCCTATTCATATAATGTATTTCACATTCAGGCACACGGGGGTTACAGTCCCCCAATTTCTTTCCCTAAGTTTCGAGACAGTCATTTTCAATTTGCTTTACAGAACAGGTGTAACAAATGTAAATAGAGAGATTTAAATTTGATAATAGTGACATATTAGACAAAAGACACGTTTCCGCCAGCAAGCTGACCAACTGCTTCTCTATCCAGTATACATGTAGTAACAATCGACCGTCAGGCAAATCAGCCGACCAGAAAAATACCAAGCAAGTTACCAACTTTGAATACAGTCCAAGACTGTTAAAGCCAAATTATATGCCCATGATGGACAAGTCATGGCAACCCCATGTTCCCTTCCCTTGCACATTTCTTGAACGTATATTTATATCTAACTGACGTAAATCTTGCGTGCTTAATGACTAACTGTTAAAGTTACTGCAATAAAAAATGCATCGATATAACTCAAGTGAATTCAGTCCCACTAACAATCATACTATGTAAGACTTTTTTTAATCTGAATGCAACCTTGATTAACATCATATGGTTTTGGGTTCTTGTTGGGATGACTTAAATTATTCAACACGTGATAGGTTATACATGGTGGGCAGTATATTTGATGGAGGAAGAACCCGGGAAGAACCGCCGACCCACGGGAAACTACTGGCAAGATTTCTCACATACGTTGGCCGAGCCTTAGAGCTACTCGGCCAAAAGAGGTCCCCTTACATCACATGGACTTGCACAGATGCAAAATTGCACAAAAGCCTGGTTTTAAAAAAATACACAAAAATGCACATCTAACAATTCAATGCGGCACCATTCTGCGATTGACAACTTAGCCAACTAAAACTGTTGTAACAAACAGCGCTAATATTCCACCTAGACCGATACGAGACAATAATTTACAGAGCAGAAACGAGTATCCGAATATTCGAACTAGAATGTATTTTTGCAAGTATTCGAAAATGAAATTGGCATTGGAATATTCGTTTGTTTTCCCAGTGAGTTTGGCAGTTGCAAACAAAGCAAACATGGCGAAATGTAAAGCGTTAAATACATTAGTTTATAAGGGAACAAAATCACCCGAAATTCAAACTAAGGACTCGCAAGATATACTTGTCAAAACTGTGTATTGTCTCATTGCTCCTATCATCGCCATTTATTTTGTGAATAGTCGCACCATTCTGCGATTGACACCTTAGCCAACTAAAACTGTCGTAACAGCGCTAATACTCCACCTAGACCGATACGAGACAGTAATTTACAGAGCTGAAACGAGTATCCGAATATTCGAACTAGAATATATTTTTGCAACTATTCGAAAATGAAATTGGTATTGGAATATTCGTTCGTTTTCCTAGCGAGTTTGGCAGTTGCAAACAAGACAAACATGGGGAAATGTAAAGCATACAACGTTAAATACATTAATTCATAAGGGAACAATTTAAAACATGCAAAATCACCCGAAATTCAAACTCCGACTCACAAGGTACACTTGTCAAAACTGTGTATTGTCTCATTGCTCCTATCATAGCCATTTATTTTGTGAATAGTCGCATTGCTCCACTTATCGCCATTAATATTCATTATGCCTTTTAAAAATCTAACGAGTTGAATGTTAATGAAGAACATGGTCAAGAACAGATCATATCAGAGTCAATGAAGCCTTTACGTCTCAATGAAACAGAGCCCCAAAAAATGTTCCAACTGTTGTAAAAGTTTGTTGTCTGGATCAGTTTTAGTCCTACAATATAAGACGTCTACCCTGATATTTATGTTGTTTGAGTCAATGTCTTATTTACCAATATAAACGGCACTGTTGAACGTGTTTCCCGGTTGACTGACAGCGGAACTAGAGGCGAAATTTTCAGGTATATCTCGTTCACTTGGCAGCCCATATTGAAGCTCTTACACAAATTAAGGTCTAGTTACATTGGTCGGACTATACGTGTTATGGTGTCTTCTTTCCTAATGTAATCAAATTCTGACACATGCAAGTGGATGTATTTCAAGGTCCGCTGACAAACATTTCAATACTGGTCAATACCGCAAAGAACTACTAAGAGCACTAAGCTGCACTAAGATGTACTAAGTGCTACAAAGTAGCACTAAGTTGTCATCAAAACACTTATTAAAGAAAACACAATAAACTTCCTGTTAACCACTTAATTATCGTGCATAACCATATTCAGCAGTATCATGACAGGTAAATTTCACTGGGGACAACTCTTTAAATATTACGGTTTATGTTGCGCGATTTACATTTCTTGGATTTCAATACCATCATTAAAAAAAGGAAACCAGTGTTCTGTTGTCTATCTTTGCAAATAAACGAGATCTCTTTTAATTAAGGCCATATTTTTCAGGAAAATGAAAGGAAACGTTTATGAATGCGCTAATAAATTACAATTTGAAATTTTCATATATTTAATAGGCGAAAAAACTATTATGCATTAATTTGGCAGTGTAGGTTGTAAAATACCGAAGCATCTCTTGTAAAATAATTTGAATACTGTTAAAATTGGTCACATTAATCAATTGAATATTCACAAATGTCGTATTTCATAAGTAATAATTTATTAAACTGATTGTTATTATTTCAAAAACAAACAACATTTTCGGAATTTATCCATGATGACCATGATAACTACGCATTATCGGCATGATCAAAGCAATAGAACATGTATTGTTCATCACATTACCGGCACTGGCGTTTATGGCACTGCCAGATGCGTGACGTTTAATCCCATCTAGATACTGACCCTTATACTATCAAAGGCAATCAAGCAGAAGTTATTATTTGACCCCTTTTAACCGGTTAACAGTCATGCTGTAAATGATGGCAAAAACTTATTTAGTTACACTCGTTCTCTGCACTCGCCATGTACCACTCGTTCTCTGCAACTCGTACTCTTCCGCTCACTCTCGAATATTCCAGCTGTTCACCTTATGATGCTCTCTCTCTCTCTCTCTCTCTCTCTCTCTCTCTCTCTCTCTCACCTTGTGTACTTCCTAGCTCGGTCTCAATTATTCCGATTCAGCCTCTCCTGCTTGCTCTCGATTACTGTGGTTCGATCTCGATTACCTTTTCTCACTTTTTAACGATTTGCCGTTTCAAACTTATCTTGCGATCTTGAAAATTATTTACTTACTCATAATCTAGCAATTTGTTATTTTACACAAGGGATTGCAGTAGATGAGGTGGTAAGGCGTCAGACTCGTAATCCAATAGTTGCGGGTTCAATACCCACACAAGCCAGCCCAGGTAGACTGCCTAGTCGTGTCCTTGGGAAAGGCACTTAGTTCCCATTTCATCCACTTGATATAACCAATAATGTGTTAAAAGTGATGTTAAAAGCAACAAACAACACTAATAATTAAAAGCATATGATATAAGTAGATTGGTAGGGATGGATGTTTTTTTTATTTCATTACCTGTAATCGGACAAGTTCCCTTCGAGGTAGTAATACAGACGTTTTTGTTTGGGCATTCCTGCGAACAGACTGTAAAAGATATGGAAATTTCTGTCGTCGGCATGGTGATGGACGATACGGGACATCTCTAATGTGTAGAATTCAATATCCGCTGTCAAAGAAGTCGAAGAGTCATATCACACAATAGTGAATAAAAGGCACATATCATAACAAACATGACTGTAGAGTTGTGAATTTTCTTTTTGACAATAAAAGAATTTTATCCTTGTCTCATACTGTCTCATCAGTCAAAAGCTTCCATTTTCAACATCAATAGTTTGTGAACATTTTTCGAAATTACATACATATGCCATTTTATCATCAGATTTCATGCCAACTAGGCGCGACCTCGAACACTTTCTAACAAAATAAAAACAATGTTAATTTCAACGCTTTTTGCGTTTATTGTTTGTCTGATCTTTTTTTTATAATTGTCTTTGATAAAGACTCAATGAAAGTCGAAAGCGTTTAACTTAGTTAAAGACTAGGTTTGCACAGTTTGTCATTTTGTTGTATTTTTTATTAATTCCTAACATACGCGATCCCTTGCTGGAACCAGTGCTCTTGAAAGAACTATTATCGGTTATATCCATAGTTGTTGTTTTTTTTTGTTTTTTTTATCTGACGAAATAAAATGATGGCGAAATAAAACACTTGCTTTCTGCAGTTTCAGATCGGATTCAGATTGATATCAAGGTTATTAGGACCATACAATTCATGGAACCTTAAATCAAGGAGAAAGTCATTTTATTTATGAACGAATTATATTCGAGAACATTGCTACATGTTGTGCAGGATTTAAAATACCCAAAGTTTCTCGTTCTATTTGGTTCCAAGAAATGATTCGTCATTAAGTTATGCTGTAAAAATGGTACAGAATCGATGTTTTCTTGGTTCTCATTTTATTGCCCCCCCAAAAAATGCAGGATAATAGTGGAAGACTCCTGACAAACAGCAAATTTTCAAAACTTTCCATTTTATGTGTTTTGAACGTTCACACGATTACAAGTAATCTGTTTGTATTGGAAATGCCAGTAAATATTTTGATGGTTATCTAATTACAACAGAAAAAAAAAAAGATGAGAGATTCATACTGGCTAAGATAAAATCTCGTCTTGAACATAACATTTCGATATTATAGAAGAAGCAGAGTTAAAACATTCATAGAGATAACAATAGCAGAAAATGGATTTCTCTGAAAAGATAAAAAACAAACGGTGTTTTTGTGGGTGTTTTTAACTGCGGGTCAGTGACATGTCATCGTTGAAGATAAGTACATCAGATAACGCTGTATTTGATTCGTATGCAATGCGGATCTTTCACGAATGGAAACCAAATATAATGAGTAAAAGGAAGTAATTACGTCAACAAACACATAACTTGTCCTTTGATGTTAAGCAGAGCAAATCCTTCGACACACGAGACAATTCTTACGACACTGCCTTTTACTGACCCATGTTTAGGAATGCTAAGCGTGATAGGCCTACCAGTCTAAACGTAACATTTAACCACCCCCTTTTGTCAGCTAGATTTTAACAATAACGTTGTGATAAACACCAGAACTCTTTTGTCCAGCCTGCATTTTGATTTACTTAAGTAACACAGTTTTACCAGTGAGATTAAATTAAGGTGTAGATGGACATACTGTACCTAAGCGGGCTCAAAATGATAAAAAAAGAACTTCAGGAATTTAAAGACTTAATAATGTTAACTTAATTTTTGTCAGCAAGTTTTTGTTTTGTAATCGTGTCATTGTATAAGTTTTATGCGTTATCTAATATTGTAAAGCGCTTAGAGCTTCTAGAGATTAGGCGTTTTACTAAGTCCACATTATTATTATTATTATTATTATTATTATTATAAATTTCCACACGTGTTATCACTTCCCGTCTCAGTTATCTGATCGTCTCAAAATTGACTTCTGCAACATCTGATACACATCATTGCAGATGATCAGGCAAAGAATGCTTATGGATGCGACAAGACATGGCTGCTGTAGAACTATTGTTGTTGTTGTTGTTGTTGTTGTTATAGGGTTTAACGTCATTTTTCAGCACAAGATAGGCTATACATGGCGGCCAGTATTAATGGTGGAGGAAGAACCCTGGAAAACCCCGGGAAGAACCACCGACCCACTAGAAGCTACTGGCAGGCTTTCTCACGTACCCACGTTAGCCGAGCCTGGACTCGAACTCACGCAGACAGAGGTGAGATGGCAGTGATCCGTAACGATCAGCGCTTTAGACCACTCGGTCACTCGGGGCCCCTAGAACTATTGTATTCCTTGAGCTACTTTTGTTGTATAAACTGACTTTCACAACAGGCGATACGTCTATTAAAGGAAATGTATGACGAGTGAAGAGAAAACATTGTATTGTCAAGAAGCCAAGACTGACCGTGCAAAATACAAATATTTCCTCGTATTTATCCAAGCTACTCAGAAAAAAGAAGATTTTCTGATTATTATTTTTTTCAAAGCAAAACCCATCTATTTGCTTGTTGTTGTTTTTTTTAATTCATTCTGAGCTGGTATAATTAACGATGCATTGATACATCAATAAAAAGAATTTGATTTTTTTTCAATAATTTTAGGACAATGACGTTTTATACAAATTTAGCTACTACATGTTTCAAATTGTGTAATTTGTAAAAGCAATGACTGTTTTCATATGAAACTTAAGAGACTTATTTTCACTTAGGCATTTATGATGTGCATTGTGTCAAATCAATGACTGTTTTCATATTAAACTGAGGAGATTTTTATTGTCAGTGGAACATATATTTTGCGCATTGTGTCAAATCAATGACTGTTTTCATATTAAACTGAAGAGATTTTTATTGTCAATGAAACATATATTTTGCGCATTGTGTCAAATCAATGACTGTTTTCATATTAAACTGAAGAGATTTTTATTGTCAATGAAATATATATTTTGCGCATTGTGTCAAATCAATGATTGTTTTCATATGAAACTGAAAAGATTTTTATTGTCAATGGAACATATATTTTGCGCATTGTGTCAAATCAATGACTGTTTTCATATTAAACTGAAGAGATTTTTATTGTCAATGGAACATATATTTTGCGCATTGTGTCAGATCAATGACTGTTTTCATATTAAACTGAGGAGATTTTTATTGTCAGTGGAACATATTTTGCGCATTGTGTCAAATCAATGACTGTTTTCATATTAAACTGAAGAGATTTTTATTGTCAATGAAACATATATTTTGCGCATTGTGTCAAATCAATGACTGTTTTCATATTAAACTGAAGAGATTTTTATTGTCAATGAAACATATATTTTGCGCATTGTGTCAAATCAATGACTGTTTTCATATGAAACTGAAAAGATTTTTATTGTCAATGGAACATATATTTTGCGCATTGTGTCAAATCAATGACTGTTTTCATATTAAACTGAAGAGATTTTTATTGTCAATGGAACATATATTTTGCGCATTGTGTCAAATCAATGACTGTTTTCATATTAAACTGAAGAGATTTTTATTGTCAATGGAACATATATTTTGCGCATTGTGTCAAATCAATGACTGTTTTCATATTAAACTGAAGAGATTTTTATTGTCAATGGAACATATATTTTGCGCATTGTGTCAAATCAATGACTGTTTTCATATGAAATTGAAAAGACTTTTATTGTCAATGAAACATAAATTGTCTGCATTTTGTCAAATCAATGACTGTTTTCATATGAAACTGCAAAGACTTATTTTCATTGAGACATTTCTTGCGTGGATTTCTACAGTGAACGTTGTTTGGGTGGGGGTTCTGTAGAAACATCGCTCATCGCTCAAGCGTGTAACGTCTTTAAACAAAAGATTTTAATGGTTGTGAGTTGCCTATACTAATTTTAGTTCTATTTTTTCGGCATTGGTAAATCATAATTTTAAAATTACTCACCTCCGAACAAGGTACCTGAGGCGTCATAATACAATTCAACCAACTTTCCGAAACGACTCGAGCTTGGATTCAAGGTAGTTGAGGCATTTCCGAAGAGTTCTAAGAGGAGATTTACCTATAATAATAATAATAATAATAATAATAATAATAATAATAATAATAATGGCATATTCCTCCTCTTCATGTCTAAAAAATATTCTCCAGTTATTCAATAAAATTAAGTTAAATCTCCAATGAAGTATTTTAACATGTATTTAAACTCCAATGATGCATGCCTAAGTTACAATACGTAATTGTTTCTTAAATAGTTTATATTTAGTTGTACATCTAAGTTGATCTAATTGTGTTGTTTTCTAACTAAAAATTTAATCTGCATTTAAGTAAGTTGAAACCTATATTGAAGACTGGATATATATATATATATATATATATATATA